>CAJNIZ010044066.1:5905-34750 GCA_905231905.1 Symbiodinium pilosum
CTAAACCCTCAACCTTAACCCCAAGCCCTAAACCCTCAACCCTAAATCCTAAACCCTCAACCCTAAACCGCGTAAGGGCAGAGCGAAGTTTCCATAAGATGCCCGAAGAATCCCTAATCTAGACCCCTGATGAGTAACCACCCTCCCCTTTGTAGGAATTGTAATAGGGATCCTAAGATTAAGGCCCTTAAAAGGAGGGGGTTTATGAATCAGGGGTCTACATTATTCATCAACGGCTGTAGGTCCTCTCGTGCAAAGGGCGGTCAGTCCTAGCGCGGTCTTCGTTTGACCTGACATACACATACACATATATATATATATCTTGAGCTATAGTCTAAACTCCTTAAAAAGGGTTATATAGGCGAGCATTGTAGAGCTCATGAAAGGGATACTAGGAGTTTAGACTACAGCTCTTATCCATGTACATATATATATATACATGTGCACCCATACGCGCGTGTGGGCGCCTCTTGGACGCCATAGGAGTAGCGGGGTAAATCGTAGGCGCAAACAAAGACGCACCAGCCTGAATCACCCAAACTCATTCCAAACACTGCGCCCCAAAACTTCTAAACCCTTAACCCTAAAACTTAAACCCCAAACCCTAAACTCCTAAACCCCTAAACCCTAAACCCCAAAACCCTGTAATCTCTACAAATGCCAGGTTAGGCGGCTGTTTGCAGAGAACCGCAGGCCGGCTTACTGGCTCGGGTTTTGGGATTTAGGGGTACTGGAAAAGAAAATGGCAACTACTAAGTTATAATAGGGTATATTTTGGGTTTAGTGTTTAGGGTTCAGTATAATAGGGTATATTTAGGGTTTAGGGTTTTAGTGTTTTGGGTTTTAGGGTTTAGGGTTTTAGTGTTTAGGGTTTAGGGTTTTAGTGCTTTGGATGTCAGGGTTCAGGGTTTCAGTGTTTCGGGTTTTAGGACTTAGGGTCTAGGGTGTTTGTTTGGGTTTTAGGGTTTAGGGCGCAGGGCTTGAGGCGCTTAGATTCGGTTACCCGGGGTCATATTGGGATAATGTTGAGATTTTGTCGGGGTTGCAGGGTTTAGGGTTTAGGGTTGTATACGCGTCATGAAGGGGTCATGTAGGGATTTTGGAATATTGCTGCAATGATGGATAATCAGATGGAAAGGTAAATGGACAGTCTAACCTGGTTTACTAGGGATCTGCGTGCGTGATTGAAATTAAACAGCCATAAGAAAGAAACTGTATCCTGTATCCTTTACTCTCTCTTTCTCTCCATGTCTTTGATGTCTCTCTATATCCCTATTAGTGCGGTAGTTTGATTAACGCTCGTTAGCAACAAGCCTTCCAAAACAACAAATTAGGGTTTTGGGTTTTGGGACCTATGAGCTCTGTCAGTATGAGATCCACGAGCTACATGGGGAAGTACTGACTGTAGCTCATATGGGGATTTTAGGGGAATCGTTTTGGTAAACTCCCATATGAGAAATATTTTGGGCCCAAATGGGCTGCCATTTTCTTAGCTGCGGCCTAGACATCTGCTGCTTGGGTGCTTGGATCCTCAGGGTCAGGGCCTCTCATGCTAACTAAGAATTCCAGCCTGGATTTGGAATTAGGGTTTAGGGTTCAGGGTTTAGGGTTCCGGGTGTAGCGTAGCCTGTATGATATTCATGGTCAGAGGGGACACTTTATGTCTGGTTAGCAATGTGGCGGAAAGCCTTTTTCGCTTAACTCGCGGGGGGACGTATACGACACCATTTGCTCGGTGCAGTTTCTTGGACCCAAAGCCTAAAAAACGCACTTGGTGGCTACCCATACTGCATAATCAAGGAGCCCTTACAGTCGGCCTACATGGACCTCATATGGCTCCGTACCTCTTCTATGTGCCTGATATGGGGTACCCACCTGGTAGCTACCCACCGGACATTATCAAAGCGTTCCAAAGACCGACCCAGAGGTGACAAATGAAATAACTACCGTTGCATGATTATAGTGGCGCGAATAAAAAGGTCTTCATGTGCATCTGTGCTGCTAAGTGGCCATTGCACCTAGATGGAAATCGTTTCTCTGGCTCTTGGGATTCCCCTGAACCTACATCCTAAACACTGAAACCCTCAACACTAAACCCCAAATACCGCCCTTGGCTGACTGATGCTTAGGAAAGGGGGAGTGGTAAAAAAGATTCAGCCGTCCAAAGGGGCCTAGTGAGTGGCCATGTGAGCCACATAATAACCCTAGTATCCCATGTATTCACCTACTAACCAAGTCCCCATGACACAACAAGTATTCTCGATGAACCCTAAACCTTAAACCCTACACCCAAGAACCTAACCTCTGTGTTTGCCCGTTGGTCTGCAGGAGAATGTTGTCATATCTATGCACTTCACAGCCCAAAGCCCCAAACCCCTAAACCCTGAACCCTAAACCCCAAAACGGATCGAACTTCTGAAAATATACTCAGAGCGAAAACCGTGACCTGTAGACTCTAAATCTGAAATCCTAAACCATAAATCTAAAATCTTAAGTTTCGACACAGAATCTCAACCCGAAATTGTAAACCCTACATCTTAAGTTTAAGTCTTAAACCATATTAAGACCCCAAAGCCTAAGTCCTAAGCCTTTAAACCCTAAACCCTAAGCCTTAGCATGATGTTGACTTGCAAGATTTTGGTCGTTGGAGGCTGCGGCTCGTCGAAGCCGTGCGCTGAGTTGCCTTTTTCCGGGTTTGTTCAAACACTTACCTGTCCCTCTACTTGGAGGGTCAGGGGGACTTTGTGAGTAGGTTAAGAATATTGATTGGGATAAGTAGAATTACTATATGGGTTACATGGCTTCTTAACCTACTTACTAAGCCCCCCTGACCCTCCAAGTCATTTTGAGAAAACTACTTTCGGCAAAGTCCCATATATGTCTTTTGCAGTGTTCTTCGTGCTTCCTATACCATGAGCGTGCTTGCCACTGTTTAGGCCGTGCGTCAGCATGTTGCCAATGCGTTCGCCATTTGACGTTGCTTAATCTGCACGTGCTATGTGGCTGAAAGTGTGCTAGCAGCAGCATCGGTCATAGCTGCTGTTGTAATTAACCCAGACCCATGATTAATAAGCCCCCTCCCCATAATAGATATTATAATAGGGGTCCTAGTCTTAACGCCCTTAAAAAGGGGGGGGGGTGTTATTAATCAAGGGTCTACATTATCCTGCAATGATCCGTAGATCTGTAATTCAATCCATGATCCAGTTGGAATTCACTGCACAGGCCGGACCCCACATAGGCCCGCCAGGGTCTCGGTTGCTGTTAAGGAACTTAAATCAAGTTACCATAATGGGTATATATTATCGTAATTAATTTGGTTTCCCAAATTAGTAACTTAATTTAAGTTCCTTAAATCCCTATATCCTACAGTTTCCATGTCATTTTCCATTTTCTTTTCCAGTTGATTCTCCATTACAGGGGGATAGTATCCGTTTCCCAAAATAGTAACTTAAATTAAGTTCCTTAATAGCAACCAAGGGGTTGGTGTGCTATTCACAGATTTCCTTGTTGAAGCAGCTGCCTGCATCTGACGAGCTCAGAGTGAATGCTAATGAGCCACATGTGCCCTGGGCTACACCCTAAACCCCAAATAGTAGCTTCCATCCCTAGATTATTACTATTGCTATTTCTATTACAAATAATTTTTTCTATTGAAACCTGTTTTCTGCAGGGGATTGCATGCTTTGGGCCGCCGCGGAATTCCGCGATCAAGTTCGGGCGACTGCTGTTGAGCCGGTGACACAGGCAGAGTTCGAGAGGACTTTCAATATGAGCTATAGTCCAAGTAGAGGGGTTATTTAGGGGTTTATATAGAGAATATTATAGGGCTTATTAAGCAGGATACTATAGGAGTTTAGACCATATCTCATATGGGGTACCGTGCAAGCAATCTGGACTGCACGGTCTTCAGCTCGCGTCTGACCAGTAGCGGATTGCGCTGCAGTCCAGCTGCTGTACATGATTGCAGCTTTGCCATTGGTATGCAGGGGAGTCGAATGCCTGGCTGTAGGTGAGCGGTGTTATTTCAAGTCAGGTGGTTCAGAGACTCCACATGCCCAAGCACTCGGTTGTGGCAGCACTCGCTTGTGCAGGTTGTGTCGCTCTTCCGTAGAAGTATTGCGGCGAATCGCTTTGAACCTATCATCGCGCTGCCCCCAGAGTCTCGCTTTCTTGCACAGCGAATGCAAGAGCAGCCCTTGGCCGTCATCTTACTCTGCGAGGGAGGTCGCGATCTTGTGCCTATTGATGCTAAGCTGTTGGTAATGAAAGGAGCACTTACTCAGATCCCCTTGACAGCTCTAAGGACCTACATCACGCTTTCCTTGGGGCAGAGAATGTTGAAGGCCAATGGGAAGACACACCCATGCACGCCTGCATGCAGCTTTGACCCTCAGCGGTGAGGCATAGCAGCGTGGAACGAGATGTGCCGTGCATTCTGCATGTGATGCAATTGGCTTATTGTAGTTGTTCGGAGCATGCTCCTGGGCTAGCTGACCTCTATTACCTAGATTCACTCCTCAACCTTCCAATCCCCTCTTCCTGCACATTTCGAGCCCTGCCTGATGGTCGTTCCACTTTTTTGGATATTAATTCTAAAAGGGAATTTGATGATAGGCAACTGGGGTTATCATCCCTTGCTTGTCAATGCAGACCATTCGGAAGGCTTGTCATCCCCCACGGCAGTGTCAAAGCCACCATGGTTGCGTGGCGGCCCCAACACAGCCATTGCTTGCCTGGTAGTGTCTTGTCGGTCGTATTCTTTTTGTTCTTGTTGCTTTCCTTTTGTCACCAGTGTTGCTTCGATTTTGCTTCTCAATCTGACACGGGCTCTCGCTTTGCCTTTGCAGCCATTTTCCAATTCCAAGCCACTCCCGGCTAAACGACTCGCACAGATAGTAGTCATGATGACTGTCGTAAAGACTTAGTGACCGCGGTAAATGCTTTCTTGTGCTGCTCCTCTTGTTGCTGTTGCTCTCGCTGTTCTATACCCTTGTCTCTGGGAAGCAAGCTGCATGATTGTTTCTTTCTTTGTCTGCTGTACCAACGCCATGACAACTGTCACTATCATCAGTACTTTGCCCCTTGCGAAGCCTGAAACCTCATCAAACTTCCGTGGAAGCTTGGAACAATGTGCTCTCATGGTTCGTTTGTTGTCGAGGTCTATCTGGGTCTCTGACTTACTGGTGGTTTATAGGGAATAAGGGAATGCAATCCCTGTATAAAGAATTCCCCTCATTACCTACGAAACCCCCAGTAAGCTCATGGTGAGCATAGGATGTTTACCGGGCCTATCTGGGCTCCCCCGATACAGCCCACATAAGAGCCGAGATGTTGATCCCAAAGCCATCCTGACTTAGATGTATAAGCGGACCCCATATAGATGAATTATGGGGACCCCCAAATGGTACCCCTAATTTTAGGAAACTTCCAATCATGTTGGTAAGTTGGCAAAAGTGTATCTACTTCAGCAGGAACCTGACCACTCGATGTGAGGCAGTCTCTAGTAATGGCTCTGGTGAGTGTATGTAGGATTCGTTCAAGATATTAGTTCGTGTCTTTACGAGTTTCGTTTTATGGCGCCTCCTCGAATGAGAAATTCCAAATATTCCCCTTGATATCCCATATAGAAGTCCCCTATATAATCCCTTATGTAACCCCTTTAAGGGGTTTAGACTATAGCTCAAATGAACATGTGCATCCTACCGTGCAAACCCTAAACCCTAAACCTGTATCGTTTTGCTGGAGCTAGGTTTGGACAGCATTGTTGGGGAGGACGTCTGGGTCTCAGTTGTGACCAGAGCGGCCACTTTGATTTACTGTTGTTTCATATAATAAGGATAAAAAATGGTAGTATGAGATGGGTAGCACGCAGTGCAACCAATGAGCACCGTTAGAAACTGGAAAACATGCCACAGGCCATGGTCCGCGCAGGTTTTTCCCCTGCGCACGTAAGCGACGCGGAAGCTCGCGCAAGTTCGTGTTGCGAGCAAGTTTTGCTTAGGTTTGCATTGGAGATTGCTGAAGCCTGTCTCGAAGGGATGTGGCTGAGATCACGGCGGGTTTCGCGCAAGTGTGCGTAGGCTTGGTTGTTGAAACAGATGCCGTGTCGGCGTCAACACCACGCACGCAAGCTTGCGCAAGTTTTGCACCTAGGTTTTGCCTTGCAAGAGCCCGCGGCAGTAGAATATTTGATATATTATAAACACATGTAGAAAGCGTGTTTGGTAACCCCAATCCCAAAATTAGGACCCTATGACTATCATAATTTGGGGGGGTTGGGGTTACCAAAGTCCAATTATTGAAGGTGCGTATCCTTGGCCTGACGAGGAAGCATAGGACGGGCTCTGGGCGAAAGAGTGGAGTTAGGATCTCAATGCTGCCACTTGGTACTTACTGGCGGTTACCAGGGAATAAAGGAATATGATCCCTATAGAATCCCGATACAACATATTCCCTCATTCCCTCGTAACCTCCAGCAAAGTTATGCCTGCAGGCTTTTATTGATTTTCCTAAACCCTAAACCCTATTGTGGCCAATGGAACCTGGGAAAGATGGATGCCTTGCATTCTGCCTCAACTGAAAGTTCCTCTGACACTAGACTGCTGCTTGCGCAAGCACTGTTAGCCTCTTGAATTTGATTAATGTAGAACCCGAGGTCAGGGTAACGTTATCCCCTTGAAACCCTAAATCCTAAACTGTTCTATGTAGTAATAGTGGTGGTGTTGCTAGTAGTAGTAGTAGTAGTAGTAGTAGTAGTAGTAGTGGTAGCAGTAGTAGTAGATGCGAACCTAAGCCCCTAATCAAGTGGCCCTGTTCTTTTGTACAGAGAAGTGCGTAGGATTTTGAGTTTAGGGTTTAGGGTTTGATGAGGTTTAGGTGCAGGGTTTAGGGGCTACATCCAGGCAATTTCCTGCTATGGCCCCTTATAATCACTATCATATGGATTAGACTGGTGTTTCAGGCCACGGCCATGCCTACCGCAGTGGAGGGAGGAGATCTTCCACTACAGAAGTCCCGAAAGTATTGCATTGACTATTATCTAGGCTGTATAGTTTAGGTTTTAGGGTTTGGGGTACAGGGCCAGGGTGCTGCAAGATTTCTTCCATATCCACAGAATAAGTAAGATCATGTTGATAAGTTGATAACTCCACCCTCTCAATTAAGGCCCTTTAGCTATCACATGACCGAAATTTTTGGGGTCCGGGTTACCCAAATCCTCTTATTCCTCAGACAATCCCTCTATAACCGCACTTCCCCTTTCATCTTCTCCGTTCTTTCCATTTTATGCTCCATTGATATATCCCCTATATAACCCCTATATAACAGTCCCTCATGGGGCCAGAAAATGTCCCTACCTATCCGTATATAGGCCCTATATAACCCCTATATCTTGCCAAACCCGGAACCCTGAACCCTAAACCCTCAAACCCTGAACCCTGAACCCTAAACTCTGAACCCTGAACCCTGAACCTCAAACCCTAAACCCTAAGGTTGACGTCTTGAAAATTCACACAAACGGCGGGGAGCGCCAGATATTGGATGGCGCTGCAAAGCTCTTCGCGCAGCATGAGGCAAGGCCGGCAAAACCACAGAAGAAAATGTGCACCGGAGGTTTAGGATTTGGGGTTTAGGGTTTAGAGTTTAGGGTTTCGGGTTTAAGGGTTTAGGGTTCAAGGGTTTAGGGTTCAGGGGTTTAGGGTTTAGGGTTCAAGGGTTTAGGGTTTGGGGCCTAAACCCGTGCTAGTATCACTTACATGTTTTATTTGAGGTATCCTATAACGCAATTGTAGACGGAATCCAGGACCTTAACGTTGGTCATTGGCTCCATAACCTGCGACGGGTTTAGGGTTTAGGATTTAGAGAGTGCGAGGAACCTTACTCTGATTCCTTACTCTGATTAAGACTTCGGGTTCAGGGTCAAGGGCACCCTGAACCTGGAAAGGGTCCAGGATGTGGGGCTTGGGGACTACCATGTGCCCTTTAATTGGGTATGGCTTTGGGTTCGTAGCTTTTTTTTTGAGGGGGAGAAGTCATCGTTTTCTGCTTGAGTACAAGGAGGCTCTTTTCTTCCCACGGGAATATAGGACTAAGTCATGGCTTCTTGGACGTGGGGCCTAAGAGTTTGTGCTTGTATTCTATGGGGCCTTGGGATGGGATGAAAATTTCTCAAGGATGTGGCAATATCTGCGAACAGCGGTTTAGAGTTTTGAATTTGAGTTAAGGGTTCAGAGTTTAGGGTTTTGAGGGTTGGGGGTCAGGGGTTAGGGTAACCCTGAACCCTAAACCCTAAACCCTGACCGGCCCTAAGCCTACACCCTAAAACCTACACCAAGGTTGAGTCAGCAGGCTGGGATTCCGCATTATAGGCGTTCACCTTGTTTTCGCGAACATCCCACAGCTTTCATATGAACTGTAGTCTAAACTCCTTGAAGAGGATTATAGAGGGTACAATATCGGGGACTACTATAGGGATTATTAAGGGGGATACTAGGAGTTTAGACTACACTTCATACAGGAGTTTTCAAAATCCAGCCTGGTTACGCAACCCTGACACAGAACCCCAAAACCTTAAACACCCTAAACACCCTAAATCCTGAACACCCTAAACCCTAAACATCATACACCCTTAACTCCTTAAACCCTACATTCTAAAAACCCTAACCCTAAAAACCCGTCTGCTCTTCCTAAACCCTTGTTATGCCTATATAATCACGGAGCCCTATGGGTTGGCAGGGGCATCGTTTTGGGAAAAGCCCGTTTTTAGGGTTCAGTGCTTAGGGTTTGGGATTTAGGGTTTGTAGGGTTAAGGGTTTAGGGTTTAGGTTTTTGGGTTTATGGGCTTAGGCTTCAAGGTATAGGATTTACCCTACACCTATGGAACGCACTCACAGGGCTATATGAGCTATAGTCTAAACTCCTAGTATCCCCCTTAATAACCCCTATAGTAGTCCCCTATATAATCCCCTATATAACCCCCCTTTTAAGGCGTTTAGACTATGGCTCATATCGGGCTATCTAGGGGTTTTCCGGGTGATCACAACGGGTGGGAGCGGGGACCCACCTAGCACATCCAATGCGTTGCTAAGATTACTTGGGGGTTTTCCAAAATTAGGGGTACCTTTTTGGGGGTCCCAATATTAAGGATTATAGTATTTTGGGGCCCTTTATTTTGGGAATCTACCACTTCGATGTGTAGTAAAATTTGGTTATAGGTAGGACAACTATAGGCTATAGTCATAACCTTTTTAAAGCTTGTTGGGGTACTTCCAGCTACCCATGAACCTCCGAGTACTTTCATGTTGGGAAATTCCCGGCATGTGTGCGATTTGCACTTTGGGTGTATGTCTGTGAAGAGGCAGCGGCTGTAGGATTCCCCGAACCGACATGAAACTGCAGAAGGGGTCCTGTAAAGCCTGCAGCCCTTCACAAAGAGCCTACATCAACCATAGTCTACATTCCTTAAAAGGGGGTTACACAGGGGAGTAGATAGGGGATGGAGTATTATAGGGATTACTATGGGCGATACTAGGACATTGTGGGTCCCCGGTGCAAGGGCTTTGGTGTCATGCTTTCTCATGAAGACCCTAAACCCCTAAACCCCTAAACCCCCAAACCCCTAAACCCAAAACCCTAAACCCCTAAACGCTAAACCGCAACTTGTGGCCAGAGGTAAGGGTGGTGATTCTTCACTCTGCCGGCCTCTCAGGTCGTTTGCAGGTTCCTTTGGTTTCCTTCATAGATGCCTCTACAATATGTCTCTACACACTAGGCTTTGAAATACCGAACCCTTGTCCCTTTGAAGAATTGGCGACTCGAAGTCCATAGCGAGCAACACGTGCGCAAAGTATGAACGTGCACATCAGGAGCACTTGTCATGTAGTATTGGCAGCAGATAAGCCATCAGAAGGCGCATGCGGTTCGTTGTGAGGTTGTGGAGCTTATTGTGTTCAGGGCCTGTGCTGAAGACTTGCAGAGCATCGTGGAGGTGTGCCAAAAAGCGTGATTCATGTATGCATCTCGCTGCTGCCCATGTACCGATCGAATGAACTGTTGGTAAAGTCCAGAGTTTCTGGAACTTTGACATGCCTACTGCACATAGTCAAAGATCTCTCGTTGTTGAAAACCCTTCTGGATTCGCATGGTCCTTAAGGGGGGAGTCCAAGAGGGGTATGTAAACTAGTGCACCCCAATACTCCTACTGCCCCCAATCCTCCCTTGCTCTCCCTTAGGTTCCCCAGTACATACTGTAGAAGCTTAAATAATTTCCAACAGTATCCCCGTATAATCCTTGTTATATCGGGAAACCACCAAACGTATGCTCAAAACTGGACGTTGATTTTACCTTGCACCCTACACTTTGAGCCCTAAACCCTAAACCCTAAACCCTAAACCCTAAACCCTAAACCCTAAACCCTAAACCCTTGCCCCTGAGTGTCGGCCGGAAGCGCCTAGAGTCCCAAACTCATTGCAGACCCCTCAGCCTCTAAATGGAAGTTTCCCAAAATTAGGGGTACCTTTTTGGGGGTCATTATAGTAAGGACTATAGTATTTTGGGGTCTATATTGGGGTCACCCTATTTTGGGAAACTACCAAATGTCCCAAAACCCGCCAAAACCCTGGATTGCTGTTAAGGAGCTTGAATTAAATTGGTTGGTTGTCAACATTATGGTCCCTTTTTGGGTCCCTATTATAGTACGGCCCCTAATATTTAGGGTACCCAAAAAGGGACCATAATTTTGACAACCACCCAATTAGTATATCAAGGAACGCTTATTTTGTATTGCATACCACATTATGGTAACATGGTTTAAGTTCCGTAGCAGCAACCCCATTAACTTTAACCCGTGAAGCAAGTAGACTCTTACCGCCCTACTTCTCATAGTACATCCCAGCCCCCTCATCATAGTCTCTAATAGTGGCTTAGGGTCCCCGAGGGGTGTCTGGGGTCAAAAGGGGGGGTGAATAGATACCCGCTCTCTGTATACTCTTTGTGCCGGAGGCCCTACTTATACCGTTGTCATGATTACGATTACTATTACTCGTATTGAAATTGGTATTGTTATGAATATTGTTGTTATGGTTAAGAAGTTCGAGCTTGTTATTACCATTTAAAATGATGCAAACAGACTAGGCAGAAGCCCATCAGCTGTGGCCTTCCACGGAGTTTCTGCTTGAGCGGAACTACGAGGTTACCGTGGACGGAAAGAGGCGTGCGGAGTCTAGCAGTGCACTAATTTAAGGTTTTTGGTTCATGGAAATGATCACTACTGCCCATAAGGACCCCTCTATATCGCGTAGGGACAGCCTGCCCCGTGTTAGGGACAAATAGGCCTGATTAGCGCGCTGCGATGTCCTTTGCCGTGAAAAATCCCGCGAAAGTTGTTGGGGCTTATGGCTTTATGACATGGAGTTCAGAGATGTGAGGGTTCAGGGATGAAGAATGAGGGATGGAGGGGAAGTTGTGATCTAGGGTAAGCCTAAAACAGGTGTGTCAAGCCACTCCTCCAATTGGGGCTCCTCTTAGTCTTGCAGAAAGCATTGATCTTGGGACAGGACGATGCCATACTGCAGTTCCTTCCAGTTTTCATTCTAGATACCAGTATTGCTGCACAACGTGATTACCAAGCTCTTGAACTTTGAAGCGCTCCTCTCTTGCCTTAGCCTGGAATTCTAACCTGCTGTTGCATGGCTGTTGCGACGTTCATGAGTGTGTTTGGTTCCTATCCCTTGCTCATGGTTTGCACCAGCCGCCCCGAGACTATATTCGAATCCTGTTGGCCCTTTGATTGGGTTTTTTTTTATGTTGGGAATATAGTTGGGTTGTTGCTAAGAAACTTAACGAAAGCTTACCATGATATGGGTACATAGTACATAGTGGGATTCCCTTGTAATTCAGTTTGAGTTCCTTAACAGCAACCCAGGTATAGATTTAGATACTAACATATGGCTTCCAAGAACACCGACGGTCGCTGTTTGGGCCTTCCCTTCACCAAAATCAGTGCGAGCACTGATTGCTAGCCCTTGTGTGCGCTGTCAAGCTTCATTGTAAGTAACGTTGCAGCTATCATCTCATTTGTTCTGCTACCCCGAACCCGAAGCACTGAAGCCCCAACCCTAAGCTAAAGCCCGAACCAAGAATGACGACCCCCAAACCCCAACTGAGGAACTTAAGTTAAGTTACTGCAGTCAGGAAACCCAATCACTGACTGTCTACCCATATCATGGTAACTCAGTCGAAGATCCAGCGAAGTGTGCAAGGATGTCCATCGTAGACGAAGGCTGGCTCCAGGCGCGTGTGAATGAAGTTGGCGGGCTACAGCTTCACGCGATCAAAATCGGCTCTCGCGATTGCTGCCGTGGTTGTGAGTCGTTCAGGGTGCAGGATCTAGGGCTGAAGACTTATGATATCTCCCAATAATGGAGAATCAAATGGAAAATAGAATGGAGAATTAAATAGATTAGCATTGGTCAGGCTTTTGCAATTGGTTTGTCAAACCCAATTTTTTTAAAGAAAATCCTGGTGCCCAGATATCTGATAAGGTCTGCGTGATTCTCTTTTCTGAGAAAAAAAGGCGCGCAGATCATATCAGATTTTATTTATATATATATTCCAAAATCAATGAATAAAATCTGAAGAAATCTATACGACTAATTTTTCTGAATAAAGAAGATATGCAGATTATATTAGATTTTATCTATTTATTCAATCTAAATTCTTAAGGTAATATTTGATAAGATCTATACGAAGATCGTATCTAATTTCGCCAAGATATATTTTCTGAAAAGAATAAATAAGATTTATAGGGATCTACGCGATTTGCCGGGGAAAAAAAAAAAATGATATGATTTATGCGGATATTTTTCTAAGAGAGGAAGGTCCGGAGATCTCTCAGAATTTATATATACAATATTTTCTATATTTATTTGATTAAATCTTAGGAAGCTTTAATAGATATCTTTATTAAATAAAAAAGACGATTAAATTATATTTAAATTAATTTTCATTCATAGAAAAAAATTATAATTAGCAAATAAATTATATTTGAATTAGGAAGACGGTTGTTATAAATAATATATTTGAAGAAGATCAATTTTCAAAGAAATATATTCAAATTTAAAAATCTATCTAATTTATATTTTATGAAATTGGTCGAATTATAGCTAATTTCTTGATTAGCAAGTAATATGATTGCTGGAAATGATATATATATTGAAGAATAATTTATCTATTTCGTAAAGGTGAAATTGATGCGGATTATCCGAAAAATCAAGGCGCGCAGAGCCCGCCAGAATTTTGTCTGTGCGTTCTTTATAATTTCTTCGGATAAAATCTGAAGGAATCTGCGCAATTAGCGCAATTAATTTTTTCTGATTAAAAATATACGCAGATTTCATTAGAATTTGATTATCAATATTTCTCAAAAATCTGGCGCGATCTGCGTATTTATCTTTTTTTCAAAAATCAAGGTACGTAGATCATATAAGATTTTGATTATATATATTTCTCAAAATCAATAGCTAAATATTGAGATGATCTGCGTTATTGCCTTCTCCTACCAAATAAAATGTCTAGATCATTTTAGATTTTGCCTGTCCATTCTTCAACGGATAAAATCTGGCGGAATCTGCATCCCTATCTTTTCCGAAAAAAAAGGGGCGCAGATCCTATCAGATCCTATTCAACAATATTTCTCGAATTCATTAAATAAGATTAATGGGATCTGTATAATAATCTTTCTTGATATGATAAGGCATAGAATATCAAGATATAGAAGATATCAGATTTTATATATCTAATTTTCTCAAATCTATTGATCAATATCTGATGAGATCTGTACGATTATCTTTTCTGAAAAAGGAAGGCGCGCAATTCATATCAGAATTATATCAGATCTATTTATTCTTCATAAATTTATTGATCAAGAATAGATAGAATCTGCGCGATTCTCTTTTCTGAAAAAACAAGATTTCAGATCCCTTCAATTTTTTTATGAATCTTATTTTCCGATTTCACTAGATAAATTCTATAAGAATCTCTCTTTTTTTTAATTAAGATAATATATAATCAGCATTTTTTCGTTCTTCCTATTGAATATATTTTATTTTTATATATTATTCAATTATTGAAATATTGGAATTTAAAGAGATGGATTGATCTTTTTCGATTCTGATATAGAATTGAAGGAAAATGATTTAAGTATTCTTTATAGAATTAGAAATTTATAAGATCTCATCTGAATAATCAATTATATTCTGAATATCATATCAAAAAGAATTCATATTATATATTCTTTTAGGAAGATCATATCTTCAAAAATTGAAAATATATATTTCTTATTTCTCAAAATTTGGAATATCATATATATATATAATCGTCAATAATCTAAATGGATATATATATAGAGATATTTCTGAGATATTATAAGAATAGAAATTCTTGATTTATCAGATTTTGAAAATCAAAATATGAGATGAATCCTTCTTTCTGATCTCATTTTATAATTGAATATATATCACATTAAAAATTCCAATGAGAATAGACAATATAGATGATAAACGAATTTGATTATATCGATATAATTCTATTAATATAGTGAAGATGAATTATAATTTGATAATTTGATAGATTCAATATTTCGAAATTATCTTGAGCATCAATCTTTTGCTAATCAAGAAATAAAGATCATATATCTTAGAATTAAATGAATAGGACGAATAGATGAAGATCTATAAAAAAAGATAAGAATGGAGAGAAGAAGAAAAAGGATAGAGAGAGAGAGATATATATATAATAGATATGATGAAAATTTTGAAATCGGAGAATCCCGCGTAGATAATTTGATAGGAATCTAAATAGATTATTATGAAGATATCGTCGTCCTCGAGATAAAGAAGATCAAAAAAAGGAGATGATAATTGTCATTTTAGAGAGATCTCGTTTATCATTTGAGATTGAGAGATATGATATTCTGAAAAATCTTGGGAAAATATCCTTTATATTTTGAGATTTAGAGGCCTGATTCTCTGAAAGAATTCTAAGATTTCAAAAATTGCATCTTGCAATTAGGGGATTTGATTTTTAGAAAATTCTTAAGGAGAATCTCTCTTGCGATTTAAGATTTATCGATCAGATTCTTCGAAAAATCTGATCTTCACGCCTTCTTTATTTGGAAAAGATAGTTGCGCAGATCCTGTCAGATCTTAAATAATAAATTTGAGAAGAATGGACGCGTAAAATCTAATATAATCTATACGATATATTCAGGGAAGATAGCCATCTAGATCATATCAAATATATCAAGGATATATAGATCTCATCGAATGAGATCTACTATATATTATCTTTTCAGAAAAGAAAATCGCATAATTCAGAATAAATGAATATAAATCGATAAATATCAAATGATAGATAAATCGTATGATAGATATAGATATTCATTATTTATTAGATAGAAATAAATCACGACCGATCAATAGCAAATATGTATGCAAATAGATAGCTTTTCAATAAATGAAGATAATTCAAAATAGATCAATTGCTAAATAGAAAGATAATCAAAATATGCATACGCAGATCATCAAGATATAGATTTTCAATACAAAGAACGAATTTAAAATACTAATAACGACGACTACAAGATAATAGAACGAATAATAGAATAAAAGAATATACAAAGGAATAATAACAGAATATCATATAATGAGATGGTTGATATCCCATATGCCTCAATATTACGGCGCGGCCACTTGCGGCCATTTCGTTCGCGCGCGGCCTAGCTTTTCCAGCTCACCTTTAAAACGCTTCCTATGGGCTCCCTAGGGGTTTTAAAACCGGCGAGAGTTTACTAGAGCCTTTACAATCTTCCAAGAATTTGTGATTTATCTTCTTTGGCTGTCTGCGCGGCTGCTCGGCGGAGCGCATAAATCCGGGACGAAAAGCCAAAATTTTTCAGAATTTATAGATTGACCGTAATGTCGAATCCCGATTATTGTGGGGTTCCCTAATTGTACGAAGTTTTGCCGAAATTATTGAGCACCTCCAAGGTTCGTTTGGGGTCCCTTAATTGTGCGAAGTTGCGCGGCCGGCCAAAAGAATAATTCTGAGAAAAAAATAGTGGAAATAAATAAGCCTAATTTGCTTTGAAAGCACGGCAAGCAGTAAGTAATTAGTTTAGGGTCCAAATCCAAGATGTCCTTTGTTACTTAGACTAGAACCTCTTTCCCAGAGCTTCCAGAACCTCAAACTTCCGGGTTTAGGGGACCTCAAAACTCCAGAATTTTAAGGTTCCAAGCGTCCAAAACTATCGATTTCTTATATGACCGCTTGTTCGAAGAGGGCTACCAATCATTTTTGCTAAGGGGTAGTCCAGCAGGCGACCGGATCCTCAATAATACGAATGTTTTGGGGGTGCTCAATTATCCGTCAAATCCGCGACGATCTAAAAATAGCAGAGCCTTTGAATTTTAAAGGCTTTCATTTAAAGCCAAGCTTCCAGGATCTCAAGGGTCTTTACCTTGAAACCTCAGAATTCCGGATTCTAAGGCTCCAGGCCAGGTCCAAAACTATAGATTTCTTATGAGTCCGCTTATCTAAGGAGGCCTACCAATCATTTTTTGTGAGGGGTAGCCAGCAGGTAGCCGGATCCTCAATAATAAGAATATTTTGGAGGAGCTCAATTATCCGTCAAATCCGCGACGGCCTAAAATAACAGAATCTTGAGAATTCAAAAGCTTATCATTTATCCATCCTATTGAATTTCATCTAAACCTAGGATCCGAGCCGATCCTGATCCATCCTAATGAATTTTAATTAAAATCTAAAAACCATGGATTATTTGGGGGGGTCCCATTTTTATTTGGGGGAGGGAGGAGGGGGGGGGGGCGCCCCCATACTAATCAGGATCCAATATTATCTGTCTACGGGGATTTATGCGCTCCCCCGAACCGCCGCGCAGCAGATAATCCAAGAGAGATAAATGAGGAGGAAAGACCGGGCCGGATGCGGGGACCGCGCGACCAAAAATCTCCCAAGATTTCGAATCATTTCTTTCTCTTTGGCTATCTGCTGCTCGGTGGAACGTATAAGCCAGAGACGGACGTCTAAAATCTTTCAGAATCTATTGGCTGGCCATTTTTGATCGCGCCATTGTTCCGATTTCGCATGCCGATGAATCCGCTATATCTGAATAGATCTTTGAAACGCTAGCCTCAAAGAAACTATCATTTTTCGCCGTTTGCACACTGCCCTGTAGTGCTATGCGTCTTGGATTCTGTTGTGTGCTGAATGCAAGGCAGCGTATGGAGATGAGTGAATAGAAAATATATCTTACCATAACCTATTATTGAGCAGGTGATGCGGTCTGAGAATCGAAGGTAGATGGGATTTGGTCGAAATATCCGTGGTTGGGACGTTTGCGAGTCTCCAACCAAGAATCTTCATTTCGAGCAGGTGTGCGTGCTCTTTTCAGCTTTGCATGCTCAAGGAGCAAAACCTGGAGCATACAAAAGCATACACTTCTTCCGACTGCTTGAAGCAAAACGATTTGAATACTGTCGTCTATGAATTTTCAATCAGCTATATTAACGCATCATAACCCGTCTCATGTCCGGACCTTATACGTCCAGATTTCGAATAGCTATCAGCTTTGCATATTCAAGCGTCAAAATATCGGTGATAAACTTCTTCACGCTGCTTGAAGCTAGACGTTTGGAAATTGATTATTTGCTCTCAGATTCTAGTGAAACTCACCTCTGAAACGCCTTCTGCGTGTTCCTAGGGGCTCCAAAATCTCGCAGATTTTAGAGCCCTTCCGAAAGAGGCCCTAAAAATATTCGAGATTTTTGGCGCGGGCGGCCCGACCAAAAATCTTGGAATTTTTTGTCGCGCGGCCCTTGCCTCCGGAGCGGTCTTCTGCGTGATTTATCTCTCTTTGGCTGTCTGCGCGACTGCTCGGCGGAGCGCATAAAGCCGGGACGAAGAGCCAATAATTTTTCAGAATTTATAGGATGACCATGTCTTTCCACGGGGATTTATACGCTCCCCCGAACCGCCGCGCAGATAGCCCAAGAGAAATAAATGAGGCGGAAAGACTAGACCAAAAATCTCCCGAGATTTCGAACCATTTCTCTTTCTTTGGCTATGTGCGCGGCGGTTCGGCGGAACGTCTAGGCCTGAGGCAGAGATCCAAAATCTTTGACTTTCAGAATCTATAGATTGATTATTTTTGTCATGTGCGGTCTTATATATTGATTGTTCGTCGGATATTAACGAAGAGCCAAAATTTTTCAGAATTTAGAGGATGACCGTGCTACCCCGAATCTTCGCTCAGATAATTCAAGAGAAATGAATGAGACGGAAAGATTGGACCAAAATCCTCCTGAGATTTCGAATCATTTCTCTCTTTTTGGTTATCTGTGCGGCGGCTCGGGAGAACGTATAGATCCGGGATAGAGATCCAAAATCTAAAATCTTTCAGAATCTATATGCTGATTATTTTCTCATTTACGATCTTATATATCGATCATTCGTTGGAGTTCGCTCATCTACGATCTCAAATATTTTCCATTGCTATAAATGACGGATCAATCCTAATTATCTTCGAAATAAAAAGATTCCTTCACGGATATCCAAATTTGGTTTCATATATATATAATGACGAATTTTTGCGGAAATATATTTGAAATATTCAATAATCATTGAATTCTCAAAAGATTTCTTGATCTATTCTTTCGGATCCAAAATTCCAATATATGCCGAGAAGATGAATTAGAATTGGAATTTATATATATTCTAAATTCCAATATCGAATTTTGATTTATTTCGATCTATATTAATATTTATATTTTAATAAGATTTATCATCTTTTCTCTTTTGAATATATAAAAAAAAGAAGAATCATAATTTATAATCTTCTTATCCAATATATAAAATGATCTTTCTATAATTTTTTAAATCAATCCTATTCATTTTATATAAGATAATTGAACGGAATCAAATAATAAATCATTGATATTATCATCTTGGCAATAGAAGAAATCTTATATCATTCTTCCTATATAGAATTCTTATATCTCCATATCCCCTCTTTAATATTGATATTGAAAACCTCCAAAAGCTAATTTTTTCCAATGACGGAAATCTCGTCCCGCCTCAGAAAAATCAATTTTGAATATTTAAAAGGAGATGCAGGGATACGTCGTCACGTCATTGAAATTATTTATTATATAGATGGCATAAGATTTCTTCTATCTATATTCCTTTAAATTGGTAAATTGCATCTGGGCCTCAGATAAGAGATGTAAATAGATCTATAATGATGACCCAGACGGCAATAATATGTTCGGCTAGCTTTCTTTTTCCTCGGAAAAATGATATTTCGGTATTTTGAATAGATTTCTAGATTTTTAATATAAAATCATAGAAATATGAAATATGTATATATAAATTCTATGAAATATTATTTTTTATAATATTTTCATAAAGATAATGATAATATTATTTATAATATTAATTTAATTTTGATAGTGCGTAAGATATATATTTCCTGCTGAAAAAAAAATAAAATAAATATATTGGGGAGATTATATCATTATTTCTATTATAATATATTTCAAATACGAAACTACTATTAATCGTAAATCTTCAGATTTAAGATAAGCAAAGAGAACCTAAGAGAAGAATCTCCGTCAAATTCGTATCCATCATTTAGAAGAGATATAAACGAAAGAAATCAAAATAATCTCGTATATTATCATAATAGAAGAAAAGACGCACGACGTCAAGTCCCCTGCTCAAATTAATAAATATCATCTAGCTCTACTATTACCGTATAAGATTCTATTAGAAACCTATTCGCGTTTCAATTTCGCATTGGGATCATTTTTAGAAATTATAAAAAAAAGAAATCCTACCTCATTTTTCCTACGGAAGTCCGTGCCCAATTTTTATTTTTAATATTGAAAACCTCCAGAAGTCCGTTTATTCAAGTAATAGAAATTTTATATCGTCTCAGATAGAATAAATATTAATATTAAAACATAGTTATTATTACTTATAAAGATGCCATAAGATTTCCTCTATCCTTATATATAATATAAAATTATCTATAAGAATTTATAATATGTCATAGCTAATCTATATAGAAAATAATGAGAATAATATATATTTTTAGACCATCATTTAAATAATTATTCATGAGAAATATATGATGAATCTATATCTATTTTATCCAGAATATGAATATTATCTTTATCCTTTTCCAATTTATATCATGAATATAATATCTATTCTTATATATATTTCCTATGATCGATAGAAAATTATATCCGAAATTTTCCGAGATCTAAGAATATCATCTTATTATTTCTGCGATTCCAGTATGCTGGCATCTATACTCATTCCCAGAATATGAGAGATGATATAGAAACGATAGCGAGTTTCCATAAGAACGCCGTCGGAGTATGCGAAGTATGAAGAAAATAAATATCCCAAACCGCGCCATCCCAATTCCCATGTTAATTCTCTCAGCTCGAACGCCGCTCCAAATTTTCTGCAAATAGGAAATTGATGAATAAACCTGATTTATGGCTCGCGCAATTTGCAGTCGCCAATTGCGAGGTTTCCTTCCAATCTGCGCCAGCCATGTCCTGGCAGATCAAGATTTAAATTTTGGAGCAGGTGCCGTTGTTCGACGTTTTGGGATCAAATTCCTCATGCTGCACGGGACAATTTTGCTTGTCGACAAACAAGGAAACTCAAACAATTTTGAGAAGAACGTGTAGGCATAAATTGCAGCAGAAGGCTCTGACATAGGACCCATGCTTTTTACATGCGCCGGCCTAATGCCACAAAACCGGCCTCTGCAACTTTCTCGCGGGCAACGTGCGTGATATCCAGGGCCTGAAGACGAATAATGTGTGGTCAATGGTCAGGGCTAGACCGTGGCAAGCACACGTTTGGGCATTCATGTAAACCCTGTCTCAAATTGAACACGCTCAAGCATGCAACACAAGAAATGGAGACGCCTGAGCGGCCCACGTTGAGGGTCTTATCGGCAGTTGTTCTTGCCGGTGACCAGATCCACGCCACAGCAGGTGACCAACAAGGTGCCCCCCCTGGATGCCTGGCACTTGATGCCCCAAGTGCTGAGATCGAAGGGGCAAACAGGGTTGATCCCGACGTCCCACCAGCCGCATCCGATGGCACCGACGGAGACGCCCAATCTGCACGTGACCCCAGAAGAGCATGAAACGCCACCACTCACGCCCACACCTCCCCACCACCATTCACCTGAGGTGCCAACGGCCATGCCAAAGTTGATGCTTACCCAACCGCTGCTGAACATGCGGCCACTGATGAGCTCCTTGATGCTGCCGCTGTGACCACCGGAGAATCCGAAACTCAAGCCGAAGTTGCCTCCGAAGGACTTGGTGTAGCCCACTGCGTCCCATTTTGAATACTGTCCGAAGCACTCGAAGAATTTCTTCGCCCACCTCACCACAGCCTGCTTCACGCGGCGCCAGACCTTCCTGAGCCAACGTCTTCTTCTGCGCCTCAACCAGCGTCTTCTTCTTCTTCTGCGGCGACGGCGTCTTCGCCGCCTTCGCCGTCGACCCCAACTGCTCTCGTCTTCCACTTCCCCCATTTCAACTTCAGCAATTTCTCCAGAGGTTTTTAGCAGAGCAAGCTGATGAGCATCTTTGGTCTGCAATGGTTCGGGCTCCTCCTCGTCGCTGTCAGTCTCCGGGGACATGGCTTCGTCACCGTGTTCCTCCTCATCTTCTTCATGATGCACCTCCTCGTCTTGCTCCTGCTCATCATCTTCAAGCGAGCGGAGTGCAGCCTTCACGTGATCCCCATCATCGTGAGCTTCGCTATGCGAGTCGGCTGTTGCCTCCTCCTCAACCTGTTGACGGATCTTCTCAAACTGCTCCAAGTCCACAAGACGAAGAGCCCGGCTTTCGTCACTGTCTACAAGCACCTTCATTGTTGGAAGCACCACACTTATGACGCCATCCCGGCCCTTCTCACCGTAGGCAGAAGCAGCTGAGTCCGAAGAAGTTTGAGACGGTCGGAAGAAGGGGAACTGACCTTTGTGCCCGTGCTCCGCAATGAAACGCTGCACCCGCAAGTCCATTTTGACACGCTGCTTGATCTCCAGGCGCATGTGTGCCACAGCATTTGTCTGAAACAGGGCCATGGTCTGCCTGTGGGATGCTACGAACACATCGTGCATGTTGGAGGCATCACAGCCCATCTGCCGACACGGCACATGCCACGTCTGCTGCAAGTGATGCGCGGTGAGGTTCATGGAAGTGTTTGCGCCATGGGCATCCAAAATGCGGTGCGTGTCAGCAACTGCTTGCCGAAGAGCAGCCGACACGGCTAGTATTGCTTCTGTGGATGAGCCCTGCGCATGGCGCGCCTCGATCCGTAGTAACGAGAGCTTGTGAACATTTGCATCTGGGTTCACCACTTCAACATCATCGCATCTGTACTCGAGCGGCAACTCATCTTCCCCAACCTTGGTGTGGCTCTTGTCTTCTCGGGCAAGATGAGACATCAGCTCTGGCCACGTGATATCGTCGAACTGGGCAACCTGCTCCATGATCGACGAGTAAGCAGCCATGGGAATGTCCTTGCCAACTGCGGACTGCAGGAGACATGTTGCAATGGTAACGCACCTCTTGATTGTGCTCTCTGTCTGGAAGGGGCAATACTTCTCGCCATCTCCATCATTCATTCGCTCATGCAGCACGGAATAGAAGCCCGTGACTTTGTCGTAGAGCAGCGCTAGGTCCGAGTCCACATTGCCGAACTTGTGGCTGATGTTAACCAACTTGTCTTGGTCACTGATCCAGCCAGAGTAGTCGGACAGGTTGACAAGGACGGTTGGCAGGGCCGTGCCGAGTTCCATCCATGGGTTGGGCTGCAACTTCTCCGCATCCTCCTCCATCTCTTCTTCTTGGGTCTCCTCTGCCTCCTCATCCCGGTACTTCTGGATCTCCGACTCGTCTAGCATGGTGATCGCACCCTCGGTTGGGATCAGATCCACACATTCCGGGGCCATGTAGAGATGGCAAAGGCCGCTGGCAGGGTAGTAGACAGCTGCATGACATCGCTCTTCAGTGCACTCGTCTGGTGCCCAATGGTCCGCACACTTCTGCTGGCACTCGGACTGTGTGAGATCCCTCCATCCATCACAGCCCTGTTCTGGAAATTCTGTGAAAGATTTCCCAATGCATGCGCCATCGGCGATGGTTGCAAACAAGCGTTTGGGACCGTTGACGTCTGGCGGTGCATGTTTATGCAGCTGCCTCCTCCCATAAGAGCAGGCTCAGCAGCAGCTGAAATAGCTTCATTGATCTGTATGTATTGCTACCGCACCAGCATGCTAAGCGTACGCCACGAGCTGGGGGGAAGTTAGCAAGACCTTGTTGTTAAACTTCGAGCCGACAATATGATTGCACGCAAAGAAGCAGAGAGTCCGTAGTATAATAGGGATCCAACAACCACCCATACGTGGGTTTCTGGAAATTAGGCCTCCCTCTGTTGAAAGGACCCCTTTCCTGGAAACCCCCAGTGCAGGAAGAAGCTGCAGTGCGAGCTGGCTACACGCGGCACACGTTGCCCTCGTGAGTCCGTGCATGTTGGGTGGACATCTCTCTGAAGATTGATTCCACGTTTCAAGGACCCACCACATCCCATCTCATCATGCTCGCAGAGCTAAATGGATACATCCAGCCACCCATGAAAACCGTGCTATGAATAATGCTTCTACAACTACTACTAATCATCGTACTTATAGCAGTCATAATTCAGAGCCCCACTTCACATGTCAAGCATTATTCAAACCTGCCTTGGCAACGTGGAGGTTATAGACAGATCACTGACCTCACCTAAGCTCAACTGGGTTGCTGTCAAGTAAGTAATTATAATGTAGGGCTTCCTTATTACAGTTAGAATTAACTTCGTTAACGGCAACCCAGTCAAGTCTGTGCAGGCCCTAACTCCAGGCGTTTGAACACTTGTGCTCATGCTATGCATGCCGCATGATGTTGTTCTACCGTACTTCCACACAATTCTCAATATTCAGGGTCCCCTATATATCCCCATATAACCCTACCTTCTGTATCTTTTTCCATATTCTTGTCCATTTGATTCTCCATTGCTGCGGTATATCTTTCTTCATATGCTAATTTCCCAGGATAGGGCAAGCCCGATGTAGACCCTAAAATACTACAACCCTTATCATGCGAAACCCCCAAAATTTGCACCCCTAAACCCTAAACCCCTAATTTTGGGAAACCCCCGTATATCTAAACCCCAAACCCTAAACCCCAACCCTAAACCCTAAACCAAACCCTAAGCTGGAAGGCTTTTGTCGAGGCCCCAGGTGAGGTGAGGAGATCCAGCAGCTGCCCGCTTTGAAGCATCAGCTGTTTGCTACCTGCCTTTGCTAAGGTAGGTTTGGGGGCCCTATAAAATTTATTCTTACGGCTCTATAAGGATTTTAGAGGTATTCAATGGCAGTAGACATCAAGAATTCTTTTGAAACCTAACCCTGTTTGGTTGCTAGGTAAGCAAGTTTGACACGTACATCGGCAACGTTGGTAACGTCTCCATACAAACTTGACAGCTGTCCTCTATCTTCTTGATTCCTGCTTCCTCGCATGGCGTGACCAAACTGATCACCACACCCCTGCCACTGAAGTAATGCAGGCCGCGAGCGCGGTGCTGGTAAATTTCGCCACTGTCCGCGACGTCGAAGTTGATGACGACGCGCACATGTGGAAAGTCATAGCCCCGCTTTGCTATGTTGTCAGTTGTTACCAGCACCCTGGTATGACCACAGCAGAAATCCTCCAAAGTCTTCTCACGCTGTGAGAAATCCAGCTGCCCATATAACATGGAAACTGAGAAGCCTTCCTCCACGAGCTGGTCGCGCAACCAGCGGACTTTACGGGCAGTGTTGCAGAAAAAAACAAACTGCGAGACCTGGGGGTGGAAAAAAGGTTGCGGGTATGCTTGGGGGTCAAGTTGGGTCTTTTGCTTTAAGAATATCATCTAGGGGAATCTAATGTTGAGAGACACCCACCTCGTTGTTCTCATAGAAGTCGCAGAACCAATCCAGCTTATCCCCTTCGTTGATGTCAACCTGGGTTGCTGTTAAGGAACTTAAGTTAAGTCACCCCAATGGGAATATGTAGTAAATAATAGGTCCCCCCAATATAGGAACCAAATGTAAGTTCCTCAACTTAACAGCAACCCAGCAACACAGAAATGATAGGCAGGAATGGAATCTTTTTGCATGTCCAGCTCCAGGGGTCTACGCATCATCTTGTCTCTGAACTTCCTGACTGCCGCAGGCAACCTGGGTAGTTCCCAAAATTCGGGTCGAATTTTGGTACCCCCTAAATATTAGGTGCCGTAATATAACCCATAACCCGAAAGGGCCCATAATTTTGGCCCATAATTTTGAGAACGCCCCACCTGTCCTTTCCTGCATCCAGGAAGAGTGCCAGCTGTGTAAAACGTGGAAAGTGCTTCATTACGTAGTAGGTCTCCTGCTCTGTGGATTGCCTGGAGCTGTGCATGTCACGAAACTTGCAGAAATCTGGAAATGCTGCAGGATAGTGCCGTGGTGAATTGCAGGAAATGAGAGTCTTGGTTACAGGGACTGTCCTCACTGGGGATACTTGCGAGTTACTGTAGAGGTTAAGGAGTCTAGACTCTCTAAGGGATTTGAAACCCCAGTAGAAATTATAATTTCAGCTAAATATTAGGATTCTAGGTAACAGAAATTAAGAATTACTTTCAGGAACCTTATAGGACTATAGCTCATATGAGCCATATGCAATGTCCCTCATGATGCTTCCCATCCTCAAGTGGCATCGAACCACGCAGCAAACACATCCAATATTTGTCTGGTCGTTTGTCAACATGGCCCCTATAGATTCTTAAGAGCATAAGAGGGGCCCTTAAACCTGCTGTTTGTAATCCCCATATACCCCTCCCAATTTGAGAAAGTCCGAGGCAAGTCGCAGCATCAAATCCACTTCGTCCATTACTAAAAGCCGGCAGGCATCCAACTGCAAATCGCCTCTGTCAATGAGCTTCCTGCATTCCTGGAGTGTAGCAACCACGAGCTGCCCCATATCCATGACGTCTGCAACGTCCATGTTCTGGCCGAGGCTTAAACACTTCAAATAAACTTTCCTGGCCACCTCATTTGTGCGAACCAAGATGACGGCCTGACATTGCCGAAGCGTAATGTTAATGCTTTGGAGAGCTCCCACCACGAAGGCTGTGGTGTTGCCCCAGCCATACATGGCCCGAGCAATGATGTCGCGCCCTGCTATCATAGGAGGAACTGCTTGCCGCTGAATTTTGGATGGGCGCTCAAGGCCAATGGAATAGACACCTCGCAGTAAATTTTCTGACAAGCGCATATCCTCGAAGCACTCGGGAAAGCGCTCAGCGCTCCATCCCTCTTCGTGATCCCTCTGACCATCAACCTCGCTCATGAGGGCTTCTATCTCGGCCTCTTTCATGCTCAATTTGAGGGCTACCTCATCTTCAGTAATTTCGCAGGCATATTCGATGTCTTGTTGCTGCCGCTCGATCTCGGGGCGCTCTTTGAGATAAGCTTCAATGGCGCAGCGAAGCGCATGGTTGGGTGTGAGCTCTATGGAGGGCAAGACTGCGTTGGTCTTGGGTGAGCTGCGATTCCCCAGGCTAAACCACTGTCTGATGGCTGCACGCTCGTAAGTGTGTCCATCGACTGTACACACTGGATCCATCATGACATCGCCTGTAATGCTGCAGCAGAAGTCTTGAGGCACAGGTATACGGTCCATGTTGCACAGAAACGACATGTGGCTATGTGCAGACATGCACGAATTCAGTACAGCAAGCGGCTACTCTGTCCAATGTCCGTTTGAACTCCGGAAAATCGATTCTGTACAGCAGCTCTACTTGTGCCTCTGGGCCCAACTCCAACGGAAAGTGGGTGTTTTTCTTTCAATGGTCACTGATAGTGCGCTCCAACGTCATCAAAGGGAGCGTAGCTACTTCACAGTCCGAAACTCATTATGACAGCGCTCGACCTTTCATCCACTAAGATACGCAACACTGCACTCCTTCATGACGATCCTTTTGATTCCAAGGACAGCATCGGTCGATCTGCTCCTCACAGCTGTTCGTGCTTGCCTCAGCTCAGCGGCTTCTCATCGCTGTTTTGTGTGACGTCGCTCTTGCTTGACTTCTGTTTGCCACGATACTGACAATGGCACGACGTATCAGTACTTTGCCTTCAAAGGAAATATCCGCTCTCAAGCCACCCTTGCTATGCCACCAGGACTACAGGTAAAATGCCTTGTGTTGCCCAAGTAAACGTCTAGCCTGGGGCGTCAACACTGTCACTGCTACATAACTGTCCCGCGGTTTTACGGTTTAGGGTTCGGTCAGACGCATGGAGGAAACTCTCGCCTTCGTATCTTCAAAGGCCTGTGCCCGCGGATCAACGCAAGCCCAATACTGTCCAATGGCTTGCGGTGGAATAGAGGAATAAGGGAATATCTGATCTATTTTAGGGATCATATACGGATGATACTTCCTTATTCCCTACTAACCATCAATAAGATTGTGATCAAGCTTCCTATGGCAGCCGGAGGTTCTCGATACTCCCAGATCCTGTTGACCTGCATTGAGACTCAATTGCCGCTTCCATCGTGAGAGGCCGTGCTTACAGTGGCTCACAGATTGGACAAAACCACTCCAGCGCGCTTGTCACATCCGAATTTATGCTGCACACCGGCACTCGAAACACTACTAAACTATCCAGGCAATGAGGCCTTGTACTTGTCCAGGAACCAATCCTTTCAGCAATTGCTGCCGGGTCACGAAATTGGATTTGGATTTGATGTTGCTGTCTAGGTTTCTTCAGGTGTGAATCCGAATGGATCCATGTGTGACATGGCAAGCTTTTTGCCTACAACCAGGCGACATGGGCAATTTGCTCCGGAATATATGAGAGCCCAAGTCCAGCACAAGCTAAAATTGAGTAGAAATGCTCAGCAATGCTTAGGGCCTTCCCGAAATTAGGGGTATCTTTTGGGGTCCCCATAAAAAGGATGATAGTAGATTGGCGTCGATGCTGCAGTATGGTCCCTTTCTGAATTCCTATTATAATACGGCACCTAATATTCAGAGTACACAAAAATGGGCCATAATTTCGACAACCACTCAAATGGGGATTACAGGGAGAGGATAGGCCCTGTGCAGAAATAATCAGGGTTTAGGGTTTAGGGCGCGAAACAACTCCCAATAACGCTGCCGCTCGTGTCCTCACCATTCTTTCTCAGGAACTCATACACGCCCCCATATACATATACCGTTATCGTAGTTTCCATGTTCTTTTCCATTACCCAACCCTAAACCCTAAACTCCAATATTACCTACCTGGGCCCGGTCTTTAGTTCCCTGGAATGCAATGAGAACAAACAAAAAACGGGGTTTAGGGTTTAGGGTGGAAATGCCGACAGCAACACTGACATTTCAGTTATCCTGCAGTGTCAGCCCTAATCATCATGATCCTAATCTCTTCCCCAAGTACTCGCCCTAGATCCTAAATGCCGCCTCCATAAACCCAAAATCCCAAAGCTACCCCTAAGCCCTCAACCCTACCCCTACCCCTAAACCCTAAACCCTACCCCTTAACACTAACTGCGAACCCGTGAACCCTACCCCTACACCCTACCCCCAAGCCGTAACCCCTAAGCCCTATAATCCCCTCCCCCTAATAATAAACCCCCCCACCCCCCTAATAATAAATACTCCCC
>CAJNIZ010044066.1:34763-52235 GCA_905231905.1 Symbiodinium pilosum
ATACTATAATATATTGGGAATATTTATTATTAGGGGGGTGGGGGGTTTATTATTAGGGGGAGGGGATTACCCCAACCCAAACCAAAGTGGTGGCCTTCAGCGCCTGTGGGCGTTCATCTGGAGCCAAGCGCAAGATTCGACCTGAGCCGCGGTAGAGCAGCTCAACTGCCAAGGGTTTAAAGATTAGGGTTACTAGTGTTTAGTGGAATATGTTGGGCACCGTGTACGGAACTTTAGGATATTATGGGGATATTGTAGGGATATTGCTGGGAAGTTATATGGTTTTATACGGACTACAATATTATGGATATGATAAGGATATCTTGCAAGTACTATAGGAGATCTTACAAGCATGTTATTGGCATGTGATAGGGATGTTGTAGGGATATTCTAGGCATATCATGGGGACACTACAGGGATACTATAGGGGTACTACAAAATATTGTTCTCGGTTTGCAGTTGTCTTCCATCTTGTGCCTGCCCCTCATACTTCCTATAGCATGGCAAAACCGTGGCTCATGTCGAGAAAGTTGCGCACGAAGCTTCACCTGACTTGGGAGGTACTGTAAGGTTTGTTTGGGGGACAGTTTGGGAAGGCTGTTTGGTTTGTGACGTGGATCCTATTCCCTACCCTGCTTTGGAAATGACAGGTGTGACATTCAGGCATGATGAGGTTCTGAAGGGATCAGACTTCAAGGGATGACATACACCCGAAACCGGAAACCCTAAACCACGAAGAGTTCTCAAGATTATGCAAGGTTTCTGGCACCTGGATGTTCCACATCAGCATCAAGCTACAAACATGCGCAGCCCCCGTTCTTTCGAAGGTCTCCTTAGCCAGCTAAAATGAAAATGATATGTCCAATAATTGCTTAAGGTTTTATCATACTAGAGATGAAGGAAATACTTCCTAAGGAGACGACAGGTTTAGGGGTGTTTTTTAGGAACTCCTGCGTGAAGCCTTCTTGGCCGGACCCGTCTTCCAAATTCTGCGAAAGTGCCCGTCAGGTTTCTTGCTGAAGTAGCAACAGTAGTAGTAGTAGTAGTAGAAGTAGTAGTAGTAGTAGTAGTAGTAGTCGCAGTAACAGTAACAGTCACAGCAATAGTACTAGTCATAATAATAGCAATAGCAGTAGCATTCATAATAATATCAATACTAGCAATAGTAACATTAATCGTAATAGTAGCAGTAATAAAGGTAAAAATAGTAATAATAGTAATAGTAGTAATAATAGCAATGGCAATAGCATTTGTAATAATAATAGTAATAGAAATAATAATAGTAACGGTAGTAGTACCAGGAAAACTATAGTAACGGTAATCGTAATAGTAACAGTAATAGAAATAGTAATAGTTTTACAATAGTGATAGCAAAACGCAACCTGAATCTGAGGGGATACCAGCAAAAAATTCAAGAACTCAGGACACCCTTAGACATGAGCCAGCCAGCATTCGCTGTGGTCCTGCTTTAACGCAAGAGGCCCGTTCACAAAAAATCCTTCTTTGTTATCCCGTCCTTCATGCGTTGCGCAACGACTTGGGGCACGAAAAATGGCATGTAAAGGCGGCCGGTGAGCTCCTGTCCCAGCCTATGAAACCTGCGCGCATGTTCTCCCTCACGCTCGTGCTCTTACACCACAGCGCGATTCAACAAACCAGCCACCGCCATACTTCCTCCATCTCTCGGCTAACAATACTCCGACAAGGACATCCCTGCTTGGAAGCTGTACGCATCGGATCTAGGGTCTAGTTTTTTTGGAGGGTTAGGGTTTAGGCTTTGGGGGTTAGGGTTTGCGTTTGCGCCATTGTCCAGTGGGGTCTACACCAAGCCACACCCTGAACTCCACCTATATCATCCCATGAGCATCTCAAGCCCCCAGGGGTGGGATCAGCACCCCCCCACCCCCCAAAATTTAGGCTTCAGGGGTTTCGGGTTCCATCCGCGACTCACCCGTTAGCAACCCCCCCCCCCTCCCCCAGGCATCCGCACGACAGCGCAGCCAGTCTTCAGCCGCGCTGAAGTACGCGGAGACGCCGTACGTGTCCTGGCCAGTACTGAATGCCCTGGTCTAAATTCTGAGTAGCACCTTCTTTGGTGAACCCAGTAAGGTTGCGTTCTCTATATAGACACTATATACCCAAAACGAGGAGATAATCTTACTCTAGTTGCTACTCGCAAAGGAACCTTCGGAATTTAGGATCCCTTCTGCAAGGCTCGTGTGACCATAGCAGAGAGGCATGCATGAAAGAAACCCTCCCTGAGCATCGCCGATCCAAAATGTGATATCCTATAGCAAGGATGTTACAAGAGTGCTTTCTGGGAAGCTCCCGTTTCTTTTGTTGCGCAGCCTGCTATCACTGGACGAAAGTTACCCCGCTTGAAAAGAAGCATAAATATAGGAGACCAAGGAAAAGCGATCGAAGCTTCAAGCCCGTAAGATAATCCTCCTTATATAAAACTACTATACCCAAAAGGAGGATATAATCTTGCTCTATATTGGGTACCATAGTATCCCCAAATAAAATACTACTCATCTGCAATGTAGCCTACCTTAACTCTGCTTGGATGGTGGGGAGATGCTGCTGATAAACACTCCGATTTTCATGGCAAATTTGGTTTAGGGTGTAGGGTTTAAGGTTTAGAGTTTAGGAGACTTGAAGCCTGATTCTTGCTATCGATGATATTTCTTTCCGTCACCATTTCTGACCATTTATTGAAACTGGGGTACTGCGAGTATCTCGCGAAGGTCCGACCCTCCCTGTAGGCAAACTCCAAGATTTTGATAACTCCGTACCTCTGGCGGCCCTCACCCTAGCCCACAACCCGGAATCCCAGAGCCAATCGTCTTGCAGGAACCAGCGATCAATAGACGCATCTCTGCTCGCTCCTTCCCAAGCATCCTGTAATCTCCTGAAACCGAAGCCCGAAACCGCCTCCTTTCCTGCCTTCTAATGACGTAAGCCCTAAACCCCGAAAGCTCTTAGCCCTAAAGCCTAGACCCTAAACCCAAAACCTGAAGCCCCAAACCCTCAGCGCTACGCCCAAGACCCTAGGCCCCCAACCCTAAACCCTAAACCCTAAACCCCCAAGCCCAAGGAGATCATGTCTGAGCCGAGACGCTGCATTGGCGTAGTGCCAGTTGAGGTAGTACCTGACCAGGGTTTAGGGTTTAGGGTTTAGGGTTATGGGGGTCTACTCAGACGCCCAGGGGACATTATAAGTTGGGCATTTAGGGTTTACGGTTTAGGGAAATTGGGTTATGAGCAGACAAATAACAACCAGGGGGCTTGCAGCCCCATGTGTACTCTATTTGCTACGTCCCCTGGGCCTTCAAGGAGGGCTCAGGGTCGAATACCTGGCCAAAAAAGAAGGCAAGTGCCTCAAAATAAACGGGGCGAAGTGTAAATCCCTACTGACGAAGCCCGCATGGCAAAACTCGCAAATCCCCCCCATCCTCCTTATAATCTATAAGTAACTACAAGTCGTGTGAACAACTATAGACCACAATGATGATTGTAGGTAGGTTTTCCCTTGTCGTGACCCTCCCGACCTAAGGACTTTCGATCAGGTGTCTTTCGAAGTAGGCCTTACTGCAACATTTCAATCCCAAAGGCTTCAACCCTGAGTCCGCACCCCTGAGCCCTAGGCCCTAAACCCAAGTAGGTAGAATATGGGGATCTTACTATAATACACCCAAAAGCATATTCTATGTACTTAAGGGGGATTATAAACCCTTAGCCCAACCCAAATACCGTAAGGACTCAAGGCGGTTCTGCTGCAAGTTGGGTCATCCATACTCAGGTCAACGTGGATCCCGCAAAAAGGCTGGGCGTCTACCGTCTTTGCATGGGCACGCACTAAACCCTAAACCCCTAAACCCCGAAACCCTAAACTCTAAGCCCCTAAACATCCCTAAACCCCTAGACCCTAAACTCTAAGCACCTAAACCCCTAAACCCCTAAACCCCCAAAGTCCATCCCCACCTCGGAAGCCACTTCATCCTGCCTTGACATGTGCACGAATGCCACCAGAAAACTCCCCAGCTGCTAGGGCAGCAAAGAGATGGGTAGGTATGTCATGAAACAGTAGTGCAATCGATGTGGACTTCTGGACCTGGCCAGAAAAGGGCAAAAACAACATTGCCTTCAGGTTTCCAAACACCCTAAGCCCAAATTGACAAAGCTGGGGGGCCCAACTTGACAAAGTAGGGGGGCAGAGGCCCGCAGTGATAAAGATGCTGCTGCCGCGAATAAATCCAGGGTTCTGGAGCCACCCTCCACCACTATCACCTTCACTGATATTGATGAGCTGGCACAAGTTCTCGTGCACATAGTATGGAGGTCTTAGGTCAAGAGAAGAACCCAAAACCCTAAGCCTTAAAGCTTAACCCTAAACCCTGAACCCTAAACCTTAAAGCTTATACCTAAGCCATCTCTCGGCCTGTTGCACTGGACCCCTATATAGGGTTTAGGGTTGAAGGCTTAGGGTTTAGGGGTTCAGGTTTAGGGTTATAACCCTTAATCAGGGAACTCCTCCTTTGGGCGCCACCCTAAGCCTTAGACCGTGGTAGTTTCCATGTTCTTTGCCATTATCCCCTACATATTCCCATTTTCCATTTAGGGTTTAGGGTTTAGGGTATTTTCCATTATCCCAAGATAACCCTAATATAGCTCCAGTATACCCCCAATATAAGGAAACCCTAACCCATCTCGCGGTCTGTTGCACTGACTGCGCACCTGGCATCCACAAGCTGCCGCATGTGGAAAACTTGATCTCGACAGTGGAAATCCTGCCGATGTGATCGTGTAGTCGAGATCACTTGAGCTATAGTCTAAACTTCTCAAAGGGAGGGGGATTATGTAGGGGATTATATAGGGGACTACTATAGGGGATATTAAGGGGGACACTAGGAGTTTAGTCAGGGGATCACTTACTGCCTCGAATATCATCCCTAGGCGGTCAGGGCAACATAATGATGCTGTTGCTCACACTTCTCCGAGTGGCATTGGTGACGACTACTAAGAGGGTTTAGGGTTTAGGGCAAGCATGATGTCGACCTCGCCTTTGTCCTGACTGCTGCATGCTCGAACCCCGGAATGCGGCCATACCTGAGTCACTCTTCTGATAAGAAATGCGGATGTCGCTCCCTGTCTCGGTGGTGTGTGACAGGATCAGGCTTGTGATGGCTAAAAAGATGAGAAAGGGCATCTGTATTGCGCTCTTTTAGGCCTGTCAGGTGTGCGCAACAATTTCAGCGATGGTGGGGTATATATTGGGGTTCTATAGGGATGAGGGAGAAGAAATGGAAGCTACTATAAAGGGGTTATATAGGGATATTCGTCTGATATTACGAGTATTGTAGGGTCGTGCCAAAGCCTTCCTTACTGCTTCTTCAGCGGGAGTTGTGTGGTCAATCCCTGTATTTCCCCATGATGTTGCCTGTGTTCACTCCCCTGAAACACCAGGAAGCCCAAGCCATCAATCCTGCTCAAGGGTTTAGGATTTCATGAACAGCCGACGGTTTCTCGTTTCTGGGTGCCACGCTGTTGAACACTGTCAGAACGTGTCTGAGACCCGGGCCAGGCCACGAAGTGCGGGAAGTCATCAGGAACGGCTGGAGTTCTAGTGGACATTGTCTTTAGAGTACCGGTGGGTGTGATCAAGACCAGCATGTGGCAATGCCTGAAATTACTTAGCTAGATATCCAGTAGCTGGCCTTCATCCAAGCAGTACCTCTTGGTGCATCTTGAGTTTTTGCCAAATCTCAGTAAGCTATTGAAAGGTCAAAGGTTATCCGCTGAATTGCACAGGTCGGCTTTCCTCTACTTCCACAGGCTGTAGTTCAGCGGTTGAAGCAGACGGGCCAAGCTTCTCCGTGTGAACTCCGGAGCTGATTTTCTTAGTTGGGGACTGCCACTAGCACTCGTGTCAAGTCTATGTCAGTAGTACTGCTTTGTTGCTGTTACAGTTTGCAGTATATGAGCCATTGTCGAAACCTACCAGTATCCCCTTAATAACCCTTATAGTCGTCCCCTATATAATCCCCTATATAGCCACCGTTAAGGAGTTTAGACTATACTTCATCTGTTGCTGCATATCCTTCTCATCATGTTCCCAAGGCATGGTTGAGTTTGTCGCCGCTTCTGTTATGGTGAGCGTGAGAGGCAACTTGCTTCCTGGTGGGAGAGCAGATTGGGTGCCAGGAGTGGTTGGCTCTACCATAGTTCTTAATTAATCGGTTATACTATGAGATGAGCTACAGTCATCATGTCCCATATGACTAATGGACATGTGTCCGTGATAAGGAACTTGTCAGCGACTAGACTTCACTACCAACAAGACCCCTATATCCACTCTTCTTGGTCCCGTGCTTACCTGACTATTGACAGTCACTCAATGCAGCTCATGGTCATTGACGGTATGCAGATGTATCTTTTGAACTCCCTTGAAGCTCTTGCAGGACGTAACTGTACAGCGAAGCCTCAGAGCCTTCTCTGCAGCTTCCCTAAACCAGGGATACTAGGGTAGGTTCGGGAGCACCATGCAACAATTAGATTCCTTTGGCATTGTAGGATTGTAGGGGTTATGATGCGAGGATTAAGGGTAACAAAAATAAGAAGCAATTCTCAAACCTACCTTTGTAAATATCTCTAACAAAGCCTGCTTCATCTCTTGTAGATGTAGCAGATGGTCATCTCAAAACGATTTGCAGACCCAGCCCGTGACTGACATGCATCTGGCAATGCAGCAAATATGCAGCAAGCATGTGTCAGCGTGACAGAGGACGGAGACTATCAGAAATGATCCTAACTCCTAAACCCTAACCCCCAAACCGCTAATATAAAGCATCCCCGGCCCCAAAGTTTACTATCATCCTATAGATAGAAGTAGGGGGGTGGGTGCTGAATTGCTGAATCTCAGGGCACAGGAAAGTAACGGTGATCGTGGCGCCCATCCTGCCTATTGCCGCTCTCTTTATCCTGGCTCTCCATGATTGCTGTGGTAGCCAGTCTCAGTTGTATCAAGTCTTCTTGACGGATGCGGATTGCGACGATGCTTCAGCACAGGGTCTGCCGGGCATTGCATCTGGGGATGTCTCAAGATTGGCCTTCAGTCAGGGCCCTACAAAAAACTGGTAGATGTACTTTCCGAAATGAAAATGTAGTCCAGATGAAGCTCCTGGAAACTCAGGAACTCAACAGGATTTCCCTGTTGAGGAATAACTTGTGGGATTTTTTGAGACATAGCCATCCGCGCGGTCAAATTTGAGGCGACTGCAGAGTGTTCCTGCTGCCGTCTCAACGTTCAGCACCAATCGTCCTGACTGATGCTTTCTCTGTCCTCGATACTTTGCTGCACTGAGATTTGGCTTTGGCGTATAAAAGGATGCAAAGACGGGCTGGTCAGGCGATCGAATCAGAACACCTCATGGCATGGGAACGCCATCAGTGTCTTGAACACTGTGGCATGGCATAACATTTGCTGAGCTGTGCATGTTGATGGGGCGCACAGTACCGAAAAGATCTTGAAAAGGCCTCGTCAGGAAGCATGACTTCTCTTGAAGCAGTCATGGTCAAGTTTTCCTTTCTGGCCATGCTACTGCTACTCACCTTCCCTCAAGCGATCCCTCCTGCACCTGCTACCAGAACTAATTCCTGGTGCTACTCCATAGCAAACGCGCTTCACTTGCGAGAGGAGCGCAAGAACTATCACAGGTTGGGACTAGGCAGCCGCATAGATCTTGCTTCTGTATCTCGCCGCCTATGTAGTCTCCCCATATATTGTTTCGAAAAACCTTATGATCAGTAGGCTGTTCCTGTGTTCTCCCCATAGGTAGGCTTATAGCCGTAGGGACCGTTAGGCAGGAACCCATCATCTCCCCAAGTCCCCATATCAAGTTGAGGGGATGTAACTCCGATATGCCTGGAGCATTCCACCCAGCCCTTTTAAGCACCTCCTCAAAAAACATGCAATGTAATTGGTTAGGGTTTAGGGTCTAGGGTTCTAGTGTGTTTCTACAATTTTAGTAGTGATCTCTCCCCAAGTCAAGGACCTCGAATTAGGGGGAAGGTGATTATTCCTTGTCTGTACTCGAGCTGGCGCCAGCTCGTGAAGTGGGTCGGAATGCATCCGGATTCAAAGACCTGGCGCAGCTTCCCCCACAGCTCTTCTTATGAGTTCTTGAGAGAAGGACTCTATCCCCAGTTTGGAGTACACCCTAGAAACATGTAAGACTTGTTGTAAGAAGAACCCAGGAACCAACAAAAGTATCAAAGTGTAGCACTCCCAAATTGGGGTATTGGGGACCCCAAACAGGGAGCGCCAAAGTATAGAAGGAATAGAATAGGAACGTACCTCGCAGCGTCCGTCTTGCCTGGGGTTCCCTGTTCGGGGTCCCGATGAGAGCCTGGTTACTTGAACACGAGGACTATGCAGGGGGTTCGCTAGAAAGGAGGCCCCAATAGAGATCTCCATGATCTTAACAATGTACTGAGTATATGCTGGTTTCCAAAACCTGGAGTCTATATATGGACTTCCCACTTCATGGGGCACCTCAATACATGAAAGCCCAAGCCTAAAACCCTAAATCCTAAATCCTGAACTCTAAACCATAAATCACCCTAAAACCTCAACCCTAAGCCGAGCCCTAAACCCTAAACCCCTAAACCCTTAAACCCTAAACCCTAGACGCTGCATCCCGACCTTGAGCCATATCCGCCCGCATCATCTTCAATCTCGATCTCCTCGGGGATCTCCTGTTCAAGCTCTTGGGGACCATAGGAATTATGAACGATTATTAGGGTTTAGGGTTTAGGGGGCCCGGTCCCCTGAGGAAGCGCATGAACTAAATGCTATAGGGTTTAGGGTATCCCTGAACCCTATAAACCTTAAATCCTTTTAACCCTAAACCTAATCTTCTTTGAGACGCTCACTGCAAGAGCGACGAAATGGAGCCTGCTATTTGTGAGTTTCCGAAAATCAAGGGCCAATAAGACTATGTAGGGACATAGAGGAGTATAGTTCCAAAAACTGGGGGCCCTTTTTTTGAGAGTCTCTGTAAGAAGAAGGATACAAGATTGGATGTCGTATTCGGCCTCCTATTTATGAAAACTACAATGTCTTGAACATCCTAGGCTTGGGGAAGTGCAGCGCACTTTTTTGGGGTTCCTGCACGAAGACGTCTGATGCTTGGGGTGCTTATACATGTACGCTGTAGGGGAATTTTGAGGTCCATTTGAGGTACCCGATGCCATAATTATACAAGGAATCTAGGACCAACATCGGTGACTAACTAGGCTTCTGCATTACCATACCGTTGCAATAGCATCCAAGGACCTTTTGCACACGCTCACACGCCCCTCTGACTGGCGCCCCCCTGGCCTCTATGGGAAGGGCATTGCTAATCCCATCATCCTGGCACCAGGTTTTAGGGTTTGTGGTTTAGGGTTTAGGGTTTAGCCGCTGTGAGGTTACAGGGGAGTGTTGCGAGAATGCGGCAGATTGTACGTCTAAAGTTAAAACGTTATGAAGGGGGAAGGGAACATGTAGTGCGCTTGCACTGATTAGCTATCACATTGAGGACAGCTCCCTGTTACCAACTAAGGCTGCAAAACGTTCATCTCTGCAGTTCTGATGCACATCATACAGCATATCTAGCCAAAAAGGTGATACCAGCAACCAGTGGAGCGAAACCCTAAACGCGTAACAGGCAGCCGTCTCACAGCAAAGGAGATGATCATTCAGACCCAGTCCACTGGTACGGCCTGTAAGCGCCGTGATACTCTAAGTTGATAGTTAAGATAGAGAGATCAGCCCCAATACTTGCACTGCTCAGAGGGCCTGGGCACTGATTAAATAATCAGGGGATTATAAGCAGACCAGCCCTATGGGACTTATAACCCATCTACAACCTACTTACAAAGTCCCCTGCACCTTCAAGTACTCATCCTTGTAATTCTCTGTATACACGTAGTTTCCAGCTCAATTTTTTGCCTTCGATCCTCCATCATTGGAATTATATATCCCTATATAACCCCTTGTAACCATGTAATCTACCCATGTATTGCGTCATGCCCCTCTGACAGAGACTGGTATCACAATGGGTAATAGGAGCCCCTAAACCCTAAACCCTACACCTAAACCCTAAACCCTAAACCCCCCTAAACCCCTAATAAGAGCCTTGGGCAGTCACTGGGAGGGGGGCCTAAACCCACGTGCACAAGAAAAGTGTGGCAGGTGGAAGTACGGGTGCTAAGCTCGATAGTGGCCATCATGAAGTTGGTTAGGGGTTAGGGGTTTTGGGTGGCTTAGGGGTTGGGACTTCTTGGTTTGGGGTTTAGCGTTTTAAGGTTGAAGGAGTTTCCGAACACTAGGAGCTCCACTATTGACCCCAACATACTACAGACCTCATTTAGGAAATCCTAGTCCCTATACATCCAGTACGATGTTCGTTTTCCATGAAGTTTCCCATTATCGGGGAATATCCCTATACCCTAAACCCTAAAATAATAGATTCCACTTCATTTTCCATTTTCTTGTGCATGTGATTCTCCATTGTTTGGGTAATATCTCTACATAATCCATATACAACCTAAGCACGAAATCCTTGACCTTCAGGCCGAACCCCTCAATTTGGGTAATATCCCTATATATATGTATACATATATGCACACCACCAGAATGATATTCCTGTACAATCCCTTCACGAACCCTGTATCGCCATACCATACACCCTAAACCCTAAGCTCTAAATAACCACAAAGATGGGGTCTTTGGGCTGCTACAATGAAACCAAGATTTTGTTTATGGTTTAGGGTTTAGGGCCTGGAAGCCATGCCTCAAGGATTGGGATTGGGGTTGAGTAGGGTTTTGGGGGCTATATTATGAGAACTGCCCCTGGAATGGAGAAAACCATGGAAAACAAGATGGAAGGTGAAACTGAATCTCATCTAAAATACCTTATGATCCCAGTTTCCATTTCATTTTCCATTTTCTTTTCCATTTGATTCTCCATTATAGGGATATAATAACCTCAATATGTAACCCCACTAGGGGCTTATCTTAGGCAACTTATCCTCGCATAATCCGTATAGAATTCCCTTAGCCCCCTCCCTAAAAGCCCTAAACCTGAGATGCCGTCAACGACGGCAGGCTTGGGTTTCTGAGCTCCTTTTACAGGGGCCCTCTTTCAGCCTACGACTGAACCCCTGTATCATAGACTCTTGACTCACTTTTGGGACCTCCTCGGAGGACGTGTCGGTGTAGTCCACATCCCTGGCGGCCTCCACGCAAGTGGCTGCGTATGTATGCGGATACCGGAGGGTCCCCACTAAGATCACTAAGAACTGAGGGAGGGTCGTCTCGATAAAAGCACTCAATGTCAATTAGCATTTGCCGAACACGTGGAGGTTTCTCTAAATTCTTGGGGCACCAAGTCTTACAGTACACGGCACCTAGAATTGTCGGATAAGAGTGCCCTTTTCAGTCATCTATATAATCTCGTGTTGTTTTGTGCAGGATTGAGGGCATGAACGCTGGAACTTCCATGAGAAGGCACATTGGCACTTTCCACCTTGTATTAGGAACTTCTCGCTTACGGTGAGCTTACTTATGCCACAAACTGAAAACTCTGAAAACCTGAAGCGTGAAGCCTTCTCCCCCTGCCATGCGTCTGAAGTCTGGCTGTCCTCTATTGTACCATCCACCGTCTTGCCATTCTTTGCGACCTCTTTCTCACGTAGGTCCTATGTGCCCAGAAAGATTTGTTTGTAGGGTTGAACCATGGGAAATATGTTGAGCGCTCGAAGTCCATGCTTAAATGCTACCCAAAAATGAGCGGTGCTGTCTTTTGAGTTGGTTGAACCAGATGACGTGAGATATCTGTTCCTAGACCCATCTACCCTCTGTATATCCCAAATTAGGAGCCATATACCCTAAAGGGCACAAGGAGGGTCCGGGTTTACATCTTGATACATATTCAGCTGCTAAAGCAGCCAAGTTTTAGATGCCAAAGCAATTCGCTAATTCTGTGTTTCGCATATTATGAGAATTTCTCAAAGCTGGTGTACCCCATGAACCCCAGCGATATTTGGTAGATTCCCTAAGTAGGGGACCCAACATGGACCCCAAAATACTGTAATCCTGATTATTATAGGAACCCACCCAAAAAAGGTACACCTAATTTTGGGAAACCCCAACGTGGGGAATGCAAGAGGTTCTTGGTTTACATTTTTAGGGATTCCTCCGGGATTATTTTGGGAGAATCCCAAGATAGGCCGTTTCAGTCACGTGTGCTCATCCCAAGACAGAAGCCCGCCTTGCCAGAATCACAATCGCTTGCATGTCTGACACACAGGTAATTCATGTTCTTGTGGGCGCTTTTTGCGCAGCTTCGTCCAACTGAGCTCAAAAAACGAGATGCTTTCCATACTAAGCAATATGCGTTCCATCCTGGTGCTTCGCAACTGGCAAACTTTTCTGGGCTGCTGTGACAGAACCAAAAGTAAGTTACCATAATATGATAATACGATTGTATAGTCACGAATCAGAATTGTCAAGCTCCTCAACAGCAACCCAGCTTTGCAAACACCAGTTGTTCTGATTATAGGGGGGGGTTCTCAAAATGAGCCCCACGTGATGCCAACTAGGGACCTCCAGAATCCCTTCATAATCCACAAACTTCTCAAAGGCACCCCCCAACCCTAAATCCTAAACCCTGGTGAAGCCCACTCCTGCGCACCCTTGGAGGCGTGCGCTGTGGAGTCCATGGGTCCAGGCCCCTGAGCTAGGGACATTAAGCAGAGCTGTGGTGTATTTAGGATTTAGGGTTTACTGTTGAAGCATACTTTGCGTACTGCCTCGGCCCCATAAGAGTCCATCAGAAAGGGTAATATGAAGGGCTTTGTCTAGTGAATGTTCTACATGTTCTCCAGCTGTTGTTGATTGCGGGCAGCATCTAAAGCATACTTGTAGAAAACATGAAGCATGGTCATGTTTCACCAGTACACTGGAAACCGTATGATATAGCGAAACACTGAAAAATAAAATGGTTTTCATGATGCCAATATGTCCATGTAAAGCGCTCAGCTTCAACTTCAACTCCTACAGCTTCATCGAGGAACAGTAAAACCAACCGAGAAAAGATGAGGGAGTATAGTCCCCCTAAGTAGATTGAACATGGGGTATATGGGGATCTTATTCATAATATACCCCCAAGCCATATTCTATCTACTTAAGGGGGACTATTCTCCCCATTTCGAGTGGAGCACTGGACAGACACTGTGGGGCCATAGTTGAATGCTGACGGGGGGCCTACAAGCGTGAGCCTTGGCCCCAAGAAAGGCCTCCCCAACAAAAACACGAATCGCACTCCCGTGCCAATTTGGCCCCCTTCCACTCTTCCTCTCAAGGATCTGGTTCAATGACATTTTGCTCTCGACCGTGTCAGGAATACATTCGAAAAAAATGTGCTGGAAGTACATGCAACGGAAAAGCAACAAACAACACACTTTCGATGAACACACCTCACATGGGAGCCCACATAATGACCCTCACAACCCAAACGTTCCTGACGTATCTGCTTGAAGGGCCAGGGGGTCTGAGTGAGTAGGTTAATAACCTCTACAACAAGGCATAGAATATGCTCAGTTATCTCACTAATCAACCTGCTTACCAAGTCCCCCGGACCCTCCAACTGCAGCACCCCATCTTCATCCCCATTTGAGCTATAACCTAAACTCCTACTATCCCCTTTAACAACGCCTATAGTAGTCCCCTATATAATCCCCTGTATAACGCCGTTGAAAGAGTTTAGGCTTTAATTTAAGCTCGAGTCACCCCTTGGCGCAGCTGCAGGGCTTCAGGAGTAAGGCCAACTCCACTTGGTGTGTTCTCCTCCTGGCATTTAGGGTGTCGGGTTTAGGATTGGGTTCAGGGTTTTCTCCTGGCGTTTAAGGATTTAGGGGTCTAGATACAGTTGTTTAGGGTTTAGCAGTTAGAACGGAAAGGAAATCGACAATGAAAATGCAGGGGCCCCTAACCCTACACCCTAAATCCTACACCCTAAGCCCTAAGCCTAAGCCCTAAGCCCCAAATCCTAAACCGAATAACTGCCAGCGTTAGTCTGCGGTTTCTTTGGAGTAATCTGCATAAGGAACCTGGGGCTAACATCTTGGTGATGTGTTTTTCTGGGTTGCTGTTAAGGAACTTAAATTAAGTTACCATAATGGGTATATATAGTAACTAATAGGGTTTCCCCAATATTGTAACTTAATTTAAGTTCCTTAACAGCAACCCAGTTTTAGGTGCTTGTATGGAATGAATGCCAATGCGGTTAGTGGACAAAATCCTGCACAAACCCTAAGCCCTAAACCCTAATTTAGGGTTGAGGGTTTAGGTGGTGTAGGGCAGTTAGGGTATGCAGGATTTTTCGAGCAACGGCATCATTTGAGGTTTACTTGAAGTACCTATTCCAAAAATAATCCAAGGAATCCCGGATTCTGACATTGGTACACTCCCCCAAACTAACATGGAAACCCATATAGTCCCCCTTTAAAAGGACTGTAGTCTTTATAGGGCCCTTTTTGGGTTTCCAATTCAGTTTCTGGGAGGGTATTTATTTCGGCTTCTACATCACACAGCCAAAACATCCGGGCTTTGCTTTGGTTGTTTCTCAAAACTGCACCCCCTCTTGGGGATCCTTACGAGGGGATCCATATGAGCCATAATCTACACTCCTAGTATCCCCCTTAATAACCCCAAGTAGTCCCCATAATCCCTTATAGAACCCCCTTAAGGAGTTTAGACTATGGATCATATATGGGCCGGAAAACCTAGAGGGCTTCGGATGGGTACAGTAACCAGTTCAGAGAATTCTGTGACATAAGAGCTTGGCTTCCAAAGGTTTAGGGTTTAGTGTTTCTTTAGTGCTGCGAGCATGTTAGATATGAAAGGACCGATTGAGCGACAGGCAACATGCTTCGAGATTCCTTGCCAATGTGTATGCCCCTTGCCGTGTAACAAGCTCAGCTACCACAGTTCTCACACACACTAGCACTCTATGTACACATATTATGTGTGTATATATATATATATAACAAGATAATCGCCAATATTGACATGATTACGAAATTGATACTCTCATGTCGACCCGCTTTTGCCCCGAGGAATCAATAAGCATTAACGCAGGACAGCGCATGCGACAAGCTCACATGCTTGGAGGGTCAGAGCAGCTTTGTAAGCAGGTTGAACATGGGGTTATTACATGGTTTCTGGGGCTAGTGGCATGCTTACTGGGTGCCTCTAACCCTCCAAGTGGTCCATTTGCAGTTGTGAAAAGCTAGATGAACCAGCTCCGGCAGGCTAGGCCAGGGGTCCAGGATGGACATGGGGTTGGCAGCACAAGCTCCTAATATCAACAGCCATCCCCCTTGTTAAACTACTTCCTAAATCCCCCTGAAGATCAGGATTGCAAACCCCCAGGCCTGGTCCATTTCTCTTGGAACATCCTGCTTCTATGCTCAAAGAACATTTCATGTTGTGTCCAGGTAGCCATGTTCAAACGCCGGAGCCGGTAGGAGCTTACAGTCCGCAGTCACATCTTGAAGGCAGATGCAATCAGAGGCTGGAACATCTCTGAGCCGACGAGCTTAAATGGCTGTTTCGTCCCTGTGGGTTAGCGCTGCAAAGGATCGCCCAGCTTTACAAGATGTACAGCTATGCGGGCGTCATCCGGTCCTTCCTGAACTTATCTGAATCTGAACACTAACACCCTAAACCGAAACCCTAAACCCTGAACCCTAAAATCCTAGGCCTAGGCGATCTATTTGCATGCCGGCTGTGGGCTATGTCATGAGGGCTTCAAGAAAATCAGGATAATGCAGGATATGGGACCAGGCAGCATGGGGTCCGTATTCTTACTGTCGCTACCATTATACTATGATTCTTACCATTATTGCTACTATTTATTGCTTCTATTCGATTATTACTGCTATGATTCTTACCTTTATTCCTTTTCAAAGGCTCCCCGGCCCCAGCCTCTGCGGGAGTTTGGGCAACAGAACTTTGCCGCTTTGACGGCTTCGCCCATCGAAGTCAGAAGTTCGTTGCCGGACGTGTTGGCCCCTCATACAGTCATGGTTTATGGTTTAGGTTTTAGGGTTTAGGGCTCCTAAGCACTAAACTCTAAATTCCACAGTACGAGTATGTTGGACTGTAAAATGCTACCCCCGAAGGGGAGCCTGCCTCTGTCTCATCCTCATTGTTTAACATTGTTTGATGTTGGAGCCTGGCTAATAACTCCCCATATGATTTGAAGGTCTATGTGAAGTACTGTATACAACAGTTGTATTTAGTTGTACAAGGAACCCAGCACCGACATGCTGGTAATACTTCAGGCGGGAATTGTACAGTACCTCTACCTCATACTCATTGGTTATGCGCAAGCCGCATCAAGACCCCAAACTCTAGTCCCTAATCCCTAAACCCTGGTGGTCACGAAGTGATCCGCCATCCAGGTCGAGAGCCTGCAGGCCGTTTTTTTTGTCCAAAGTCTGATGGGACAGGCGCCACATAAGTGCTGCGTTTTAGGGTTTAGTGAACACATTTCAATACATTTCCGTTGTGAGCCATAGCCTAAACTCCTAGTGTTCCCCTTAATAAGCCCCATTCTAATCCCTTATACAATCCCACTTTAAGGAGCTTAGACTACAGCACATGTGAGTCTCTGATCATGCGGATCTGGGAATCATGAGCTTGTTGCAGAGCTGTGTGGGAGCCCTAAACCCTAAACGCTAAAGCCTTAGCCCTAAACCCTACGCCCTAAACCCTACACTCCCTCAAACTAACACGGAAACCCATATAGCCCCCTTTTTAACAGGACTGTAGTCTTTATAGGGCCCTTTTTGGGTTTCCAAGTTAGTTTCCGGGAGTGTAAACCCTGTGGGCATCATAGTTCATAGTGGAGCAAGGCTGGATTCACCAGTTTTCTGACACACCAACTTCGCTAGTGCCGAAAAGAGGCATATGCCAATAGAGGGAGGGCTTAGGATCTCAGAACAGAACTTCAGTTCATATAGGGGCCTCAATCATCACCAGTATCAGTTTGAGATCGATTTGGGGAAGCCTATCCCATAAGTGTTGGAAATTCTCCCCATAGCACCCTATAGAGCCAGTTTCCATTCAGTTTCACAATTCCTTTTCCATCTGATGTTCCCTTCTTGGGATCATATCCCTATGTCTCTGTATAGTATCCCGGAAAACCCTATGCCTAGACCCTAGACCCTAAGCCCTAAGCCCTAAACTTGAACCCAAACCCCCCCAAACCCTCAATCCTTGGTGTCAGGATCGATTCCACCCGCAGCCTTGGCCAAAGGGCGACCTAGGCACCGCAACGAGGACCTGCCCAGGCAGGCGTAGGAGATCCCAAATGAGTCGTGTTTTTTTGGTGGTGAAACCCAGTAAGATTATATTCC
>CAJNIZ010044067.1:5485-27437 GCA_905231905.1 Symbiodinium pilosum
GGGGAGGGGATATTGTCCAAAGGTATACTAGCCGAAATGTCATGATCTTGTTGAACGTGCTGCCTATCTGCATCTGCTATACTTTTACCATATGAGATCAGCAGCCACTTTCAGGTTCGCAATTCGTCAAGATCAATGGCATGTGTGCGATTTTTGGACTAGGTATCGAAGGCTCCCCTCAATATTTGTTTCTTCTAGCAAGATCCGAGACCCTAGACCCTAAACCCCTAAGCCCTAAACCCTAAACCATGGAGTTTGGAGCAAGAAGAGAGTCCTTTTCGGCTGCGATCAAAGGAAGCCATTACTCTTGGAGCTTGCGTCGCCACTTCTGCCGGAATGTTGTTTACGTTTTGCTAAGCCCTAAACCCTAGGGTTTGTACGCTTGGGTTTGTGTCCGGAAGCCATGGAAAATGGCCCTTGACTATTGTATTTGGGACCCAGAACCCTAAACCCTAAGCCTTAAACCCTAAATCCGTCGAAAAGAGGTGTTGCAAAACAAAAATCTAAATCCAAGGCCCTAAATCCTAGACCCAAAGCCAAAGGGCACAAGCCTTGACGGCAAAAAAACATAAGGTCTTTCAGCTTAGGCAGACTGTAGGATGGTGAGAGCAAGAGGCGCCACAACCTGAGCCGCAAACATGTTTAGGGCTTAGGGTTTAGGGATGAGGGTTTAGGGTTTAGGGTTTAGGGTTTAGGGTTTAGGGATGAGGGTTTGGGGTTCAGGGTTTTCTGACTAGCGTTCAGGGTTTAAAGTTTAGGGATTAGGGGTCAGGGTTTAGGGTTCCCAGGTGCACTGAGAATCCAGTCTAGGGTGAAGGATTCGTTATGGTGGGCTGTGAAAATTATGGTCCCTTTCCTTGAGCTCCTTGTGCATTCGACCCCGAATATCTAGGGTACGTACCCGAAAAGGGACCACAATTCTGACAACAGGAACCCCCAAAAAGGAACCCTAATCTTCAGATACCCCGAATCTTTTTGAGTTGGGAGGGGAGAGGGGATGGAAGGGAGGGCTTCTAAAGTTTGGTTGGCCATCACCCTCTTGTGAAACCATGTGTATACGCGCACAACTTTCATGATTTCACTCTACATTCTAAACTTTGGACCCAACCCCCGTATCTTCCGGGAAACTACTTGAACGGACCTGCTTCTTGAACAATCGGCCACACTGGGCCCTGACGCAACAGCAGCAGAAGAGGCGGGTATCCAAGCCATTTTGTCCTTGCCCAAGGCCAGACCCAGAGTAGCCATGTTCCAAGGTAGTGATGTGGAGTTTAGGGGTTGGGGTTTAGGGTCAGGGGGGTGGTAATGTAGATAAAAGTTTAGGTGCCAAGAATGTTTGCCGCGTAGTCAAAAGGAAAATGCGTAAATCCAACAGCGCAGTCAAAACCGCTTTCGGGTGGTTAAGTCCTTCCCCCTGTTTTCTTTCCCCTGGTTTCAAAGGTCCTCACCTGCTCCCTCTCTTTCTACCCAGACCCCTGGGAGGATCTAAAAATTAGATCCCCTATATAGACCCATTATAACCCCTTATATGATCCTTATATAATTCCCCCATGGTTCTAAGGGATCTAATTTTTAGATCCTTTTGGGGGTCTGGGTAGTGGTATCACGTAAAGTCCTGGCAGCCTTAAGGGCGACATGGGAGAGTTGGTATGTTTTGTGTTAGGTTCGCCCTTCCCCGCCCGCATGAACCCCCAACAGCACAAATAAGTCCTACTCCCCGCACGTATCCTGAAACCAAAGCTGGCCCTAGATGGTAGATGATGGTAGCTTCCATTTTCCATTCCCTTTCCATTTGCTTCTCCATTATTGTATTGGGGTTTTACCCTGAACCCTGAATAGTAGTTTTGTTTTTGCCCACTTGATTCGATTGTGATAGTGCTCTTGCACCCTAGTAACATATTTTTGAGGGAAACTCTAAACCCTAAACCTGAAACCCTAAATCCCAAACCCTAAACTCTAAACCCCTAAACCTTGTGAGACCTCCTCCGCTCCCACCTATCTGGGCCAGACGGGTCATGTACTGGACTGTAGCCGGTTGAGGATTTACAAAAGTTATAACCAGCTGGGTGGCACTTGGGATAAGTCGCCATTTCTCCCCACCATGGTATCTTATGGTATAAGTTAGCCTATTCACAAGTAGTTCTGGGGCCCTTTAAAGTACCATCCAGCCACGCCTCTTGTAAATTTCTTTGTGGAACACACTCCCAAAGGGTCCATGTAACTATATGAGCTATAGTCTAAATTCTTGAAAGCTGCATATATAGGGGAGTACTATAGGGGTTATGAAAGGGGATACTGGGAGTTCCGTGCACTATAGTCCATGTACCCATGTAGTATATACCCCACGGCTCTCAAGCCTGAACCCTAAATGGGACTAGTGTTTGGTAATATGCCCACCTGGGCCTGTAGTCTGCGGGCCTAGTATGCATACATTACATTCTTCAATGATGTTCTCAGGGTTGGGATGCCGGCCAAGTACAGTGACAGCGCTGCTTAAGAAACAGCTACGCTCAGATGAGGGTACCTTCGATTTCTTAATTATGAGGCCTACTGTTCTTTTAATCAAAAATGTTCTAGCTGACTTCTATTCAATCTTAACCAAAATTCAGAGATTCGAAAACGGCCAAATTAAGAAATTGAGTCCCTCAATTTCTTAAATTTGAGAAGTTGAACCCCTCAATTTCTTAACTTGGTGTCTTTTGAAGTCTGGTCATTTTATCCATTTGGAGAAAGTTGGACCATTTCTAATCATGTCGATGGCCAGTTCTATTCAATTTTAACCTGAATTGAGAGATTTCAAAAGCGGCCTAATCACAAAAACAAACTGGATTAAGAAATTGTCTCCCGCGAGGTCAGGGTACCCTTGATTTCTTACTTTCTGTTAGCCCTGTATTTTCGAACTTAATGTTATATGCGTGGCCGCCGAGGAGCTCAATTTCTTAAACCAATGTTGTCTTAAACAGTGCTGTCGCTGTTGTAGTTTGCATAGAAACCTTACATCCTAAACCCTAGGCCCTAAGCCCTAAGTCCTGTATAAACCCCAAATCCTAAACCCTAATTGGAAAGGATTGGGGTTTAGGATTTGAGGCGCGAGCTTCGACTTCAGGTTTTGGCCAGGAAGCAGGATTCTGTCTCAAGATGAATGCCCCTGGATTTTACGCAGCCAGAATATTGTAGTTTTAGAAAAAGTCGCATCCCTTCCGATTCAGGTGTCGCACAATGGTGGCGCGTTTGCCGGCACAGGGGCTGTAGGGCTTGTGGTTTGGGACTCCATCCTAAACCCTAAACCCTTTTTTTCGGCAGCTCCTAAATCCTAAACCCCCAAACCCTAAACCCTAAGCCTTGTAGAAAGCCCTGGCATCTTAAGAGCTTTAGAAGATTTCGTTCGCATCCAGGCCCCTGCCTGGTTAGATGCCAACCCGTAAGGACTTGGTCTTGTGGGTTAGGGGCTTAGGGTTTAGGGGTTTAGGGTTTAGGGTTTGGGGCCTTGGGGTCTTGCCTAGAAATTCAGGAATTCAATGGCTTCCTAGGCTCCAGAGACTTCGTGCCTTTCGCATGCTGTCTTTTCGCTTGGGCGGAGTTTTGTATATAAGTTTCTTTGAGCTTTGGGACCCCCACGGCCCTTTCTTTGTGTCACGTCCGTGATGCTAGATTGGACCAAGAGTGGGACGAAAGAAACAGGTATTCAGCAACACTAGGGAAAGTGGACGACGCTGTTATGGATGTGGGGGTTCTTTTCAAAAACATGGCGCCGTGTCCTAATATAGACCCCGATAAACTGAAGAATAGCCCCTTTCGAAACCCCCTTGTTGCTGTGAGTTGAGGAAACCTATTGAGATTCATCGTTTCATTCCTCGCTTGCTGAACACCCGGGGAAAAAGGGTGGACGCAACACGTCTGGCCCAGAACGGTTTGGAAAAATGGCGCAAAAGGCGCGCTTTTTTCGATGGGAGCTTACTGTATGAGCCTGTGGTAGTATGTTCCGATAGGTTTTGAACATTGGGGTTGCGCGGGAACTAAGGGAGGAACCCTGGAAGGGAGATCTGTCGGGGTGGTGACAACTGGGTTCAGGGCTCACATTGGATTTGGCATGTTTTGTGTTCATGATGCGTCAAACCGTAAGATGCAGGAAGCAGAGCAAGAGCAAGAGCAAGCTGTATCTTCAAAACGGGGAAATGAAGATCAAAGCTCGTATCAGTGAGCTTCAGTAGTTCCAATCCTCTCCGAAAGAGTGATTGGTCGAGGAGTTTTCAGACGCATTTGGAAGCTAGGAGCGCGCGCGCGCGCGGGCCCCCGCTGCCTAGATCGTTGCAGAGTTTATGTCCTGACAGCTAGCATTGCCAGCAATTGCTCTTTCACCTGCAGAAGGTGCCGTCTATGGCCGGTATTTCTTCAGCTAGCTTTCTTCCAGTCCGAGTCCCAATACCTGGCGGCAAGTTGGCATTATGTAGTGTGTTCGTAACTGAAAACCTCCAAAGTGAATTCTGCCATGAACCAGGCGGGAGAGGAAAAATCTGTCATGAAAGATATGTTAAAGCACCCCCTCTTCGCTAGTAGTGACCACATGAGGTAGCCGGAGTTTTGCACGGCTCGGCATGTAATTTCCCTTGAGAACTGTGGCTGTAAGGGGAAGGACCGAAAAAGCCGTAGCATTGGTGCGTTGGTGTGTCCGGTTGCTGCAGGGAACAAGACGAACCTCGTATGCTTCATGGGGCAAGGTAGGAAAACGCAGAAAACTGCATCGAGCAGACTGTGCTGAACACCTTGGTTTAGAGTTTAGTCTCTTGGACTCTTATATGGGGTATACACTCTCGGGGTTATATGGTTATAATGGAAAACAAAATGGAAAATACTATACTGGGTTATATAGGGCTCTTGGACTCTTGGAGGTTTCTAGGAGTGAACGTGGCTTGAAATTGGACTCCTCATGGATGACCTTCCGCTTTCCAGCAGCGCGAGTGTGTTGCGCTCATACAAGAGGACGCGTTTTTGATGTTCTGTTTTTGGAATCACTTGTAGCTTTCCAGCTGTCAATTTGGATAGGCTCCCCATTGACTACTTAGGGGGTTTTAGTAAGTAGGTTAATAATTCCTATAACCCCCTATAACCCATATAGTAACACTAATTACCCCGGATGATTGACCTATTTACCAAGTCCCAATGACCCTCCAAGTAAGCTAAGCCATCCCCTGGCTCCATGACACTGAGACCCCAGTCCCTAAGCTGGGTTGCTGTTAAGGAGCTTATTTCAAGTTTCTATATTGGTGAAACCCCTTTCTTGCTATATACCCATGATGGCAACTTGAAGTAAGTTCCCTAAAAGCAATCCAGTGAAGAATCGTTCTTCCCGTATCGTACCATTCCATATTGTAAGGGAAATTCATACAGGCTCTCTTACACTTACGCAAACACTCACGTTTGTATACATATGTATACCTAAGAGTGTGTAAACACACCTTTTCATGCACGGTGGGTTATATAGACAGACATGGATGTTTAGGGTTTAGGGTGGTATTCCGGCGGCGACAAAAGAGTTGAAAAAGAGATACGTCAAACAAAGACATCAGAAGATCGTTTCCGAATTCTGGACATCGCCCGTAAACGCCTGTTCTTTGCGGTGTTTGTTCGATGAACGCCAGTCCATAGCATTTTCTGCCAGCCTACATCGCCGAACCTGAGCTTGAGTCACTTCTGCTTTCATCACAAATCCAGCTTTCAGCATTTTATCAGGCAAATCAAAACCCAACATTCCAAACCTACTTCGTAGTACGCCAAGGCAGCGTATCCCGCCGAGTAGGGTAGAATGACGTCCCTACCTGACTGCCGAACGCCGGCTACGGACCTCTGCTATGAGATTGGCTAGATACAGTTTTCGGTTAAGAGTTCAGTATTTAGGGTTGAGGATTCAGGATTTAGAATTGAGGGTTTCTAGGGTTTAGGCTTCAGGGTTTAGGATTGAGGCTTTAGGATTCGGGTTTGGGGTTCAGGGCTGCGCTGTAAAGTCCCGGCCTTGGACTAAGGGTAAAGGGTACGGGGCATTTAGCTAGGGGCTTGGGCGTAGGGCGAAGGCATGTGATTGGAGTGTCCATGACTTTTGTCCTATTGTGTATCTGTGTATTTGAAGCAGCACCAAAAGACGCGCAACACTGCTTGGTTTTGCAAATGTTGCTCTGATCATGGACAAACTCATGGGGTTGGCCTTGGCTGCTGACGCGAAGAAGTTTAGACTCGGGGCCTTTTGAAGAGAGGTATATGCATTGTTGTAACGTGCGAGTTCGATCGATACCCGATGCTTACAGATAGTAGGTCGGTAGAGTATCCAGCCACCATACTTTTCCTACCCCTCCAGCCTCAAGCCACCTCATCCCTACACGTTCACCCCCCTCAAGCGATTTGCCACCCCCTCCAGCCATTCACTCCAGCCCCCACCACCCAGCACACGGGTGGAGTGGGTGGTGTGGTGGAGGAGGTTGGGTGGCTGGAGGGATGAAAAGGGTGGTGCCTTCAGGGTGCTGCCTGGAGGGTGCAGAGTAGGAAGGCCAAGCGCAAAAAACACGGAGGATGGGTTGAGGAAGGTAGGAGGTAGCGTGGCTGGAGGGGTGAGCTCTAGAAGGTGGCTGTCGTTTGCGTCCAATACTTGCCGTGGTGGGCGATTGAGCATCGCTTTCATGATGATTTTGATTCGCTATTGATGAGACCATAGTTGGAACAGCCCGTATACGGGAACTTATTCTCGCAATAAGGGGCATACAGGTTATATGGAAGAGATGACGTGGTCACCAACCAGATTGAGATTGACATTCTCATCAAGGCTGCGAGAGGAGGACCGCCTCAACCTTAAACCCTAAACCGTAGGACCCTACAACCCAAGACCGTTTGCGGCTGGCCCTATTAAAAGCTACTTCGCGCAGGTCGCGTTTCGAAGGTTGGACGCGCGGGTGCCTGATATGGGTTTCCTTCATTGTAAGGGGATTCTAGAGGTCCCTTACGGCATATGTACATGGGAAGTTGCAGCATGAGGGCCCATACCATGGCCCGATGGTTTCCTTTTGAGAGGGTTGGGATGCCAATGGGGAATCGTTTGTCTATTTGTCCCGTCCAACAATGCACTGGTCGGGCTAGAGAGCTGTGGCCGGCGGTGATCTTCCTCTGCCCGGACGAAGGATATGGCTCAGGCAGCATGGGGTGTAGATTTGGAGGTTTGAGGGCTAAGGATGTCTGGGTTTAGAGACATGGGGCTGAGTATAGAAGTTTTGCTATGGTTTCTTCACATGAGGGTACGCTGTTGCCATCTTATTTTACACTTCTGCAATTCGGTACTTGTCTTTCTTGGGGGTACAACAGTGGGCCCTGCGTTAAGAAACTGCGTGCATACCACAGGCCCTTGAAACAAGCGCCTGCATGCTGCGGGCTTGTATAGATTCCTGAAGGGATGCCTTCTTCGAAAAGAGCCTGTTCTCGGGGCATCGGGGTGCCTTTGCCCTGAGTTACTACCATCCCCCAAATTATTCGAATGTGGAACCTTACAGCTCCGCATAGAAGGGCGGTAGTCTTTTAGGGCCTTTTTGGGTTCCATGTTCAGGAGGTTGCTTCCTCAAGCCTTTCTCGTCACATGACCTTTGACAAAAAAACTTTAGACCCGAAACCTTTAGGGTGTAGGGGCTTAGGGTTTATGACTTGGGTTTAGATTTTGGGGTTTCGGGTTGTGAGAAGGTTCACAGCAGGAGGTTTGACTGCTGAGCTGCCTGGAGACATGTCCGCACGTCCGGGCAGCACCACGGGTGTGAGGTTGCCCCAAAGGCCACGCAGGAAGACTTGGTTCATTGGTAGATTAGGGTTTAGGATTTAGGGTTTTTGGATTTAGGGTTTAGGGCTTGGGCCTTCAGGGTTTAGCATGTAGGGTTTAGGGTTTAGGGTTTAGGGTCATCCCCGCTTACAGTAATTGTCTTTAAACGGTTTTAAGTATGGGGCTATTATATCTCACTATCTATTCTGGCAATCGTGACTGTAAGGGGGAATGACCTAAGATTAATGAGGTGTTGTCTAGGAAATTCTATGAATAGGGGACCCCACAATATATAGGGCTTCGGATACTGGAGAATCAGTTGGAACATGAAATGGATCATGAAATTGAAGCTGCTATGTATAGGGTTATGTCGGGATTCGGATTATGTTTTCGCAGAGGTGATCCCAACATTAACCCTCAAGCACTATATGCATATGCAACCCTTACTATGTGGACCCCCCAAAAAACGGGTAACGGGACCCTTAATTATTGGAAACTTCGATGTCCTAAACTGAGGTGTTTTACTTGTTCTGATTATAGGCTTCAATTAAACAGCTGACAGTGCTCAAGGGCAGATGGAATTAAGACATGGGGGGCGTCAGAAGTGTGAGCCCTCTTTGGGTGTCAGGCATCATATGTCTCTAAACTCCATGGAGCGGGGTTTTATAGGGGACTATATAGGGGACTACTATAGGGGATATTAAGGGAGATACTAGGAGCTTAGACTATGGCATCATATGGCCAGGGTCTGGGGTTTAGGGTGTAGGGCCTCACGTGTAGGATGCCCAGAAGGATCAGACTTTTGACAAACTCGCGCATCGTATGCCGGAACCACCTTCCCTGCGGGCCTTAGTGGAAGACCGCACCACGGCACGGGTCGGGGATGGAGGTCTGGTCCTGTGGCCTTGGAGTATGATCCCCCTTAAGTAAATAGAATATGGGGTACATTATTGGGGTTATACATGGAGAATGGCAAAGAAAATGGGAACCACTACATTATTATAGGGTGTATATAGTGGGGTTATAGTCCCCCTTCAACTCAGAAGTAGATAGAATATGGGGTATACGGGTATACGGGGATCTTATTAACATAACATATCCAAAGCTATATTCTGTCTACTTAAGGGGACTATGAGGCATCCCATCGTTCAGACGCATGGATGTTGCTGCTGTATCCTTCAGGCATGGCAGCATTATCAATTGTTATTCAGGGAGTTAATGCTGGTGTGCTCATAAGGACTTTTCATGTACACAGCTGCATGAGGAGCATTTGAAATATGTTTGGCGGGTACAATTAGAAACTGGAATCCATGGATACTAGGTAACGGCCAATTCTGATAGGGCTTGCTGTAGACATGGGCTTGAGACTTCAGGTTATCCTGCTACGTGCTTGAGGTCAGCAGGTCAAGTTCTAGCTGGGACAACCACTCTTAGTATATATGACGCTGCAGTCCCCATACATAGAGCTTCAATATGGTAGTTTCCCAAAATAGGGGGACCCCAATATAGACCCAAATATACTATAGTCCTTATTATATGGACTCCCAAAAAGGTACTGGGAAACCCCCATATACGCACCGTAGAAATGTTGTTCTTTGGCCCTGGCGTCTCTCCTTAACAGGCTGCTACGTAACTCCGAGAATGCGCGCCAGTGAAGGTAGTGAATTGGTGGGGCTTAAGCAGGGCCACAGTGCTGGTGGCCGCCGTGCGTCTCATTGCATCTGAAAACCCCTTCGAGACAAAAAAGACAGATGGCAAGTTCTCTATATATGTCCTGAACTTGAATGTATCAGGGCTCGCCCGCCCATTCCTGAAAGTTTCTTTGGGCATTTATGGCAGCCACAGTCTGCTGATAAATGGGCACAATTTGTTTTTGAGACAAGCAAAGATGACGACAATTGACCCACATGACACACTCTGTGTGTGTTTTGTTCTTATTCGTATCTTTCATTTTGGGGGATCCCTTATGTATCCATAAAGCACTAGAACCCCTGCCGGGATCCCCCAAAACCCCCCTTGATTTCTAGAAACCCTTCCTCTCAAAGCCCAGTGAAGCAACAAAGTTCTGATAGAAGCTTCGGGTTGCCGGGGGATGGAGCTTGCTCCGCGGCGCAAAATGTGAAATGTCTTGGGTCATTCCCCTTTACGTGAACTGCGCTTAACGGGGATTTATTGAGGGTCGAGCAAACTTCCTAGCAATTAATCATTCATTGTGGTAACTGTTACTTCAAGTGGGAATGACACTATTTCTTCTGGGTCAAAGTTGACAATAGTTGTTGATTTCTTGCAGCCAAACCCAAGGTCAGAATATAAAAAATCATGTCTCAATACCAACTACCGAGTCAGTCTAAGGGGTGTGGACAAAGAAAAGGACACCACTATATCATTTAGCATTGATCTTTGCGTAGGGCATAAAGCAAATGGTTCCCTACAGTAGCGCTTGCATAAATAAAATAGCCTCATGCGCTGCTGAGCACCATGGAGCTTGTGCCAGCATTGGGATTTCTTCCTGTTTTTTTCCTGATGGCTGCTGCGGCAGCATTCATTGGTGCTAGAACTGCCACTATTGTTCTTAGAGCTATTTGTCACTGTGGTTTTGCTGTTGGTACGTGTGGACATTGTAAATCTGCACCCAAACCCTGAACATGTCGGGGTGCACTGTGGAGCGTACCTGGTCTCCTAGGGGTCTACGAGACGAGGGCCAGATACAGTAGTTGGAGGCAATGTTGCACAACTTAGAATCCCCCCAAATTTCATAGTTTTGGGGGGTATAGGTTATAAAGGGTAGTGCAAGACTTACTCCAATCCGCAGTAGAGGGTCTGTGGGGTCTATTATGCCGTATACCACAAGTTGGAACATTGAAAAGAGGCACTTTAAGCCCCCCTACTCCTTTGGGTTCCCGGTACCAGGGGTGTAGTAGGCCGGGACCTTGATATACTTGCCATTATTCCTTTTGGTTGCTATTGAATGCTACTATTGGGAGGCGGGGGGTGGGAGCTTAGAAAAGTTTTGGGGCACCCCTAAGCCCTAAACCCTAAACCCTAAACCCCAAAACCCTAAACCCTAAACCCTCAAACCCCTAACCTTAGCTGCTGAGGTCCCTTCTCGGAGTCCTTGGCTTCCCATGTATCTCTGAATGCACTTGGGGGGCTGTTGTCTTGGCAGGGTGCTTGGGTTTAGGGTTTAGGGTTTGGGGGGACTTAGATCCTAAACCTCAAACCCTAAACCCATCAAGGTCAAATTCCAAGAGGCATCCTGAGGAGCACCTGGGTGACATGATGTGTACCATAGTCTGAACTCCTTCAAAGGGGGGGTGATATAAGGGATTATCTGGGGTATAGGGTTTAGGGCTTAGGGTCTAAAAGCCTACTTAAAGGGGGTTTTGAGGGGTGATACAAGGGATTATATCGGGTTTACGGTTTAGGGTCTAAGCTCCTTAAAGGTTGTTATATAGAGCGCTATATAGGGAAGTATTTCAGGGCTTGTTAAAGGGGATAGTAGGAGTTTAGACTTTGGCTCATGTGGAGGCATTCCATAAACCGCAATTCTAAATACTTTAGGGTTTTAGGGTTCAGGGTTTTGGTGGACGCCCTGTAAATTCTAAATCCTATAACGCTGGATGAGACGACAAACCCTAAATGCCTGAATTCCAACCTTAAAGCCCTGAACTCAAGAACCTGGGCCCCAGCTCAATTCCTGCCTTTGACATGAAATTCCCCCAAATTCCTAAGGTCTAGTGTGCTCAGGGTCATGCAAGATGCACAATATCAACCATGTAAAGCCCCTGTACAATTCCTTCGGTTTCATCTTCCATTTTCATGTCCATTAAAGTGTTCAGTATTGAGGTAACCTTTACCCTGTAAGCCCTACACCTTGACCCCTGCAATTCTCTACCCCAAGTCCCAAATCCTAAGCCCAAAGCCCCACATGGTAGTTTCCTAAAAGAAGGGGACCCTAATATAGCCCCCAAAATACTATAGTCCTTAGTATGGGGACCCCAGAAAAGGGTACCCCTAATTTTGGGAAACCCCCAAATCCTAAATCAACAACCTTGTAGTCCTAAGCCCCACATCCTAGAATTAACCCTCAGCCTTGAAGCCCCAGACCCCAAATCCTAGGGTTTAGGGTTTAGGGTTTAACATGAAAATCTAAACCCTATACCCTAAGCCTTAAACCCTACGGGGAAATCTGCCAGCTTAGGCAACTGGCCCGAGGTCTACCGGACGAGCCAGGCGAAGCTAAGCTGTACAGTCAGTAGGTTAATAGCCCCATAATGGATTTAGGGCTTAGGAATTTAGGGTTTAGGGTTCTCCATGTATGGAGTATGTCTTCCCTGTTTTCTCATCAGATCCCAACTCATTACCATTGTCACTCTTGATGTGTGTTTGCATGGTGTATGATTTTTTCCTGATGATGGGCATTCATAGAGGTCACTTGGATTGCAGCTCTCATGTGCCCATTTCTGCGAGTATCCGTTTGGAGATGTCGGACGAGGGGTTGATGCCGAAGTCTTGGCGGCTCGCAAACACTGATACATGTGTAGATGTAATGTAATGACAGTATCAATACTAATTGTTAGTACATGTATTGATATGCCCCTTTTGGCCCGCAAAGTTCTGGAAGCTAAGGGGCCTGGATGGTATCAATCAGCCCTCAAAAAATTCATGATATTCCGGAAATCTTCAGACCCCTGGGCAGATCTAGAAAGTAGAGCCCCTCAAGGGTTCCTAGAAATTGCCGAATAGTAGTATAGGGTACCACAGTAGGGGTTCTACTTTCTAGATCGTCTCAGGTGTCTGTGTCATGCATTCCATGACTTACGCAACAGCTTTGCTTGATATGCCTTGGACTTTAAACTTCGACTAGAGCCTAAACGCCAATTCTCATTGTATGCCACATTATTTTTGTAGGGTTGGCGGTCACGGAACCCTGTTTTTCCAAATCCCCATATGGCTTCATTCGCTCCCTACGTAAGCCCCTACTGATCCCTTATAACCCTAAACCCTAAACGCCGAATAAACCTTGAACCCTAACAGGGGAAAAGGTGTTAGAGACGAAGCCTCAGCCCTGAAGCCTTTTGCGTTGGGGTTACTTCGTAAGTAAGTTCATGATTGGGATAATCAGGTTTACTATCTGGGGTGTAGGGCTTCTTCACCTACTGATTATTTCCCCCTGATCCTCTAAGTACCCTAGATCCTAAACCCTAAACCTCAAATCCTGCATGGCCGGCTGCAGGTCCTCCGGTCGCTGGTGGGCAAGCGGGGTTCCTGCCCTGTCGGGGCCCCCGCAAGTCAGCCAACCGCAGGGCCTACATAATTGGGTTAGGGTTTGGGGTGCAGGGTATATTGGGATGTGGGGGTTTAATGTTTAGGGTATTTTTGGATTTATGGGGTATGAGGGTTTAGGGTGGGTTAGCATATATGGCGGTACATTGCGATATACAGGGTCAAGGGGGCCTAGGACTACCAACAATGGACAATCCCATGGCAAATAAGATCAAAAATGAAAGGGACACTAAGACTACATAGGGGGTGTATGAAAGGATCATCCTAGCATCACCCTTAATATCCCGTGCATACCCCCCCATTTAACCCCTTTCAGGAGTTTAGACCACAGCTCATAGAATGTTGGGGCCGCTGGGGTCTGAATGTTTCCTGATGTGAAGTTGAGGCGTCTCGAAGGCATATTATGCCAGAATTATACATTAGGTGGACCCCCACCTTGTAATAGTACTAGAATTAAGAGGGCCTTAAAACAGTCACCATTATCCTTTGTAGTCACTATTACTGGGTGGGAGATTCCACCCCCTCAAAAGGGAGTTTCCATTGGGTCTCCCCTATGCTATCCCCTGCAAACCACACCCAAAATACTAAATTCCTTGCACCACTATCCACAGGATCGGTAACATTGTCCAAGTCTATGGTTAACGCGGGGCCCAGCCAGAACCAATGCATATCACACCCGGCTGGAGTATGAGGGCCTTGTACCGCGCACGTGTGGCCAGTGAATCGCACCCGGCAATTGAAGGCCCCTACCAATAGTCTCCAATGCATCAGAGTGCCTCTTGGGGGCCTTTCATGGTGTTTGCAGTAGCCAGGCAGTGGGACACAACGGTCCTGTTGCAATCACACACTCACCCCGTTACCCTAATTATTCATTTGCCCACACCCTAGACCCTAAACCCTAATTTTGGGAAAGCTGTCAAATTAATAGTAGTTTCCATTTCTTTCTCCATTATCCCAACTTAACCAGCATTATCCCAATAATATAACCACAAAATCAGCCCAATATAACCCTAATGCCACACAGAGGCTGGGCGTGTGGCAGTCGCTAGCCCTCCGGCTCCTGAGGAGAGCCGCAGCTGTGCCTCACGGGTCGTCCTTCCGCCTTTGGGATATGGGTGTGTGAGGGTTTGGCTTTTGTATTTTGAGTTTGAAGTTTCGGGTTCGTTTTTTGGATGTTTGTGGCTCGCGTTGGATTATACCAGTCCTGCATCCCTTACAGTCCTACGCCTACTATGCACTTACAATGAATTTGACGGACTGCCAGCAGATTCGAGGCACCATTTGCTTGTCCCTTGCATGCATGCAATCCGTCATGTGCTGCAGCCACAACCTCAAACATGACAAGCCTGAGGCCTAGGTTCTGGTTTAGGGTAGTTTATGGTTTAGGTTCGGGGTTAAGGGTAGGTTAGGGTTTAGGGTACGTAGTTGAGGGTTTAGAGTAGTTAGGGTTTAGGGTAGTTTAGGGTTTTAGGGCTTAGGGTAGTTTAGGGTCTAGGGTTGCTAGCATCTTAGCACTCCCCACCCTCATCACACACACCCATGCCTCAATGTCCAAGTCTCAAGCGCCAGAAGCCCAAAACCTCCATCCCCCCATGCCAGGCATCATTTCAGACCCGTGCATAATCCTTGCGCCCAACAGTTTCCCCAACAGTTTTTCCGTGAAAACTTGCATCCACGGCGCGTATTTGGAGGGTAGGGGGGACTGAGTAGGTAGGCTTGTAGCCTTGATCTACTTACTAAGTCCCCCTGACCTCCAATGAGGATATCCTAGCCTTGTGTCAGGACAGAGCACGCATCGGCGAGGCCTCCGAAACGTGTTGCTATGCTTGAGTCTAAGGTTAGAAGTAATATGGGTCCCTAATATGGGAACTGACCCGTAAGGGTACATATAGAGTACATACATTTATGGCCCGCATCAAGTCTCATGATGCTTCAGAAGTCCCCACCCAAACCCTTAGTGCCGAACCCCAAGCCCTGTATCATTCTTGTTGTTAGCTGGGAAAGAAGGAAAGGTACTGTTGGGTCTCTAGATCTTCACGTGTAAGCATGAAGAGCTAGTTAGGCCATAGGTTTCGACTTGACCACAACGTAGTTTTTGCGTCCCTAATCCCAAACCCCCTAAAGGATCCAAAAGGTGGAACCCCCCAATAATCCCCTTGTTTCCCCAATCTAGTAATGGGTTCATATTGGGGGGGCCATTTTTCGGATCCTTTAAGGGGTCTGGGATAGCGACCCACTTCAGGGTTTAGTGTTGTGGCTGTAGACTTTCATGCTTAAAAGTATTTTAGAATTTCTGCCAAATAGGATGTTGTTGACGGTTGCTCCGATTCAGGCAGCGGCCGAGTTATTGTTGTCCAAGTTCTTGGCTTCGGAGCATAGACACGACTTATACCCCATAAAGAATGAGCTTGATATATCCCAAATGCTAATCCAGCTAAGTTGCTTCCGACATTATGTGCCATAGAACTAAACAGTAGCAAGTTGCCCTTCCGCTTCGGGGTTTGGACTCAGGCACAAGTTCCGGTTTTGGGTCTAAGGAGTCAGGGGGACGTTTTCGAGTGCTATGGGGAAAGGAAGGATCCCTGAAGCAACCTTTCTGCACGCCGGCTCCGAAATATGGAGCCTGCAAAGGTCCGGTGGTTTTCCTGAACTTGGAGGACCCCAATATAGACTTCAAAAAACTCCACTCCTTGTTGCGGGGACACATACTCCTACTTTGGGGGAGCGCCAGGAACCTGAAGGAAGACAGCAAGGGCACGGTGCAGTATTCTACTTGGTGCTCCGTAGGGCCGTAGGGTTTACGGCAACAGATTCCTGTTGTAGTGCTTATCTGGCACTGCCTATACGGTGGCGTCTATGAAGGAGTGGGTAAAGGAGTGGGCCCCTGGTAGAACCTGTGATCCTTTTTCTTGGGGAAACCCCAAAAGCGGGCCTCTAATTGTTGTGTTGGAAGCCTCCATATTATTTCCTATAATTGTCTCTGGAACCCATCCCCTGAACCCTAAACCCCAAACCCTAAACCCGACGCCCTAAACCGAAAATTGAAAGAGTGAACCGGCTTAAGGAGGCGCCCAAGGCAGTGACCACGGGCTTAAGAACTTTCTGGGCAGCTCGTAGACCACTCCTATAGTCCCACTTAAGCAGATAGAATATGGGTTTAGGGTTTAGGGTTTAGGATTTAGGGTTTAGGGTCCCCATATCTCCATATTCATATTCTATCTACTTAAGGGAGACTATAACTCTAAAACCCCCATATACCCTTGCACAACCCTATGTGCCCTGCACCATACCCTAGGGAAATTTCATACAACCCCAACGCCCTTCAACGGGGCACCAAACTTTGAGAAAGCCCCGGAATGGAGCCCCCACGTTCTAGAATGTGGGGACCTCCAAGAAGGACCCCAGTTGCTGGAAACCCCCAAATTAGCGTGAAATGGCAGGTGCAGCTTCTGCCTTTCCAGAGCCACGCCAATGCTCGGCGCATAGCCTCCGGTTGTGGATTGGAGGTGGGAGCGTTTAAGTTTTAGGGTTCATATTGGTGTCAATAAGGGACCTAAACCCTAAACCCCCCAAACCCTAAACCCCTAAACCCTAAAACCCCGAACCCTACACCCCTAAACCCCTGAACCCTAAACCCCTAGATCGTAAACGCCGGAACCCTAAACCCCTAGACTGTAAACCCCAAACTCTTTGCTGCCAGGTTTTTCAGGGCATGGCTATCCTTGAGCGACGAGCAGAGGCTCCAGGCAACGCCTTCGTGGCGGTGCGCTGGGCATGGTAGGGCAGCCCAGCGCTCCATCTAGGGTATAGAGTCTTGGGTTTAAGATTTAGGGGTCTAGGTGTCAGGGCTAAGGCTTCAGGAGGAGTTGGGATTTCAGATTTCAGGCTTGGGAGGGTTTGCGATTTTGGGCGTAGCACTTAGGAGGACTTAGTTATGGTTTAGTATTCAAGGTTTCGGACTTGGGGTTTAAGATCAAGGGTTTGGGATTTAGTATTCAGGGTTTAGGGATTGGGTATATTATCGCTATCATTATGAGTGTTCGGGAGGTTCAGGCAATAGTAAGGTCAGGAGGGACAGTATAGCAAAAGCAGGACAGGCAAGCTCGCAGTGTAGGTACGAAGAGGCTAAAGAGAAAGTTGCAAACACGAGCGTACCTACCTGTCAAGGAAAGAGAGAAGACGGCAGAATAGATGCCGCGACAAGCGTTTTTTTTGCAACATGAACGTTTTTGTTTTGCAACATGAAGACTCCAAGTCCTCCCATGGCCTTCAACCCCAACATAATGCAGAATCACGTGGAAATAAACATCGAAGCAAATATTCAAAGTTGGGTTATAAAGTGTTTAGAAGGTTGAGGTGATATGAGGCTTCGAAAAATTTGGGGGTCCTTTGTGGAGTCCTCCATAACAGGGATTATGGTACAGTGGGGGTATGTAAGGGGCCTAATTACCATATAGTTTCAAGGCATGAGGATATTTCTGTAAGCAGGCTTTCTGGGCCCTGTACATCCTAAACCCTAAACCTTGTTGCATAGCATGTGCAGGCCACAGTTGCAGCAAGCTGTCACCTAGTTCCGGTTCAGGCTCTTAAGTTGGACTCCGTGTGGGTTTAGGGTTTAGGGTTAAGGGACATGCGAGAAGCCCTGTGTTTTTCCTTCATTGCAGCCCCCACTCCCGAGTGAACATCATGCTGCAAAGCTTGGAACCTCCAAGGTCTTGCTATATAATTACATTGCCATGATACTATACTACTATAAGAATACCATACTATTAGATTACCATACTACTATACTGTCATAACCACAATGATACTAAATTTACTATACTCGCATATTACTATAATACTATACCCTGTATTACTACAACGTTACGACAACACTGCTATAGTTATATATCCCCGAACCTCAAGCCGCTCCATTGAGGAATGTGTTGCCGGATGGCCGATGGGTTGACTTCACGCAGGGGGCCTGAGAGTGAATGGCTTGCGTCATCAAATTTCTTGGGTCCCATACCTGATTCGCATTCCTTGTGCCTTTCCTGAACCATGCCTCTTGTACGTCGATGTAAGAAGGGCGAAATCCACTTCCAACTTTTCACATCGTTGATTTGTCTTTGCGAAATCAGCCGCAAAGCCTATGGTCGCAGTTGGCAAGCAAGGGGGAAGTACCTCTCTTTTTTTTGCTGAATGCAAAACCACCACCCCCTTAAAGCTCAATGTTCCTAGGGATACTATATAGTATACAGGAAGGTTTCCTGGGTTTCTGAGGGATTATCTTGAGTATGCCAAGAGATGCACGGGCGCAGCTGTTCGCTGAACTGTGGGGGCATAAGTAATTACCAATACTATGGTTCTGGGTTCCGTGTGTAGTTATGATTCAGTCTGCCTCAACTTTACAACATGATTTTGGCAATTATTCAGGACCCTTGGTGTTTCATCAGGGTGGCTTTCACGTCGAGGGCTCCGGCTCTTGAAGTTGCGGTGAGACGCGTAAGGGGGTTTGATCCAGAATCCTTACAAGGAACGGAAAGACATACTGAAAACTCTGAAAAAACGTGTTTTCTCAATGTGATCCCTACATAGTCCTTAGGTGAGACCCCTGCGTGCCGCTATAATCCCTAAGAGACTTTACTTATGCCTAAAGTCCCCAAGACTCCTATTTTGGAGAGACTCCCCAGCTGGCGCAGCCACTTCTACTCAAATCCTGCCGGAAGTGTAGCAGTCGTTTGCGAGCTTCTTTGGGGCCATGAGCCTCGGCTGCACTGGAAGGCTTTCTCACGCTTAACCAGCAAGGGCTGAGGGGTTTGTATGTATAGGGTGATACCCGCTCGGGTATCTATAGTGGGTATGCGGGGATGTACATGAGGTTTCTCATATGTTTGGGGTTTGGTGTTTGAGGCCTTACCTCCCCCCCAAACTGGCATGAAACCCCCTGTAACCTTCCTCTCTCAGGACAGAGGGCCTTGACAGTCATGGGGCCTTCTCTGGGGTTCCACGTTCGTTTCGGGGAGAGCGGGGGCCAGGATGTAGGAGAGCGTTCTCACAAAGCGAACATGGGGGTCCAATCGGCGCCCTCTGTAGTAGGGGCAGTAGTCAGTCTGTGAGGCAGCCCTTCTTTCAGGCTCCATGTCAGTTAAGGGGAAGGCATAAAGCTAGATCAGATGGTCCGGTGGAGGCATCCATTAACACTAATGTGGATTTGTTTGTGCTGGCAAGCTTGTACCAAGAGCTGGGAGGTTAGCTATCATTAGGGTTTTTACATTCGCTCGCTAGAGTTAACATCGCTAATAATGACCTGAATCGGCGGATTGATAACCGCACTTATATTTAGCCATGAAACTCCAAGTGTTCTTAAGCCCCGCCAGGGACCCCAAACCCTAAATCCTACACTATGTTCCCTAAACCCGAGCCCCACAAGCCTAAACCCTGTGTGGAACTCCTAGACCCTAAGCCCAAACCTCACAACCCTAAACCCTAAACATAAAAACCCTTCATGGAAGTCTTGTTTTCAGCCAATCCAAGGAGAGTCTTCGAGATGATCCTGTTCCTGGGCCTTTAGGGGGAAAGCTGACTCAGAGGTTGTCCAAAGTTGTAAGTTTTGAGGCACTTTGGAGTGGGGGGACGCCTTTGCGTTTGAGAAGCCTCTCTCTTAATCAGGGTTCCCGATGAATCAGCACCTTGGGCAGCACACAGTCCTCAAATTTTCTTGCGGGCAGGAAAAATGGGCTAAGCCAGTTTTAGCGTGCTTTGTGTTTTGGTGTTCAGTTCTGGGTTTGTGGAGTCGGATCTGGAATCGTGTAGTGTAGCCCGAATTGTTACTTCCTCGTTGGATGCTTTTTGGCAACCATGCGCTTAACTGTGCTTTCACCATTTGGGTTTGGAGTTGCCTGAAGATGTTTCTCGAAGTGTTTGCCCATGCTATATAGGAGTCTTTGAGAGGACCTCTGCAGCGGACGTCTTGGCGAGGTGGTGCGTATGACTGTTTTGAGGCAACTTGAATCAATGACAAGTCCGTTCCCCATGGGAACAACTTTGAGTCTTGACCACCGCAAGATCCCAAGCCTTCACAAGCGAAGCAACAAGCGTCATGCGCTCTGGAAACCCCAAAATCGAGACCCACACTTGACTCCCGAAATCCAGCAAATCACACGCTCAACTTACTGCTGCCTGAGGGGCGTGGGGGAGGGAAGATAGGTACGCCTGCAGAGGCTTGTTTGTGGATTCTGATATGGATCCACACCCCTTCCACCCTAAACCCGAAACCCATCGAAACCTTAACTACTCTGGTAGCTGCCATTTTCTTTTGCCAACCCCCGACGCACCAAAAGTCAAGACAATTCCTGGACGCGAAGTGCCATGTAGAGACCTAGAAAAGCATGGTATACGCCCCATATAAACTTATATGACTGGTCCCTGTACATCCCCCTCTAAACTCTAAACCCTAAAGTGCAACACAACCCTGGCATCCATTTCATTTCCCATTTTCTTGTCCGTTTGCTTCTCCATTAATCTCCTCCCCTTTAAATGAACCCCACCCACCCCCCCTGAAATCAAGCAATCCAAGTGTGTAGTATAGAATACCACATCATGGGAATATTGAATATCAGGGATGGTGGAGAGGTTTAATATTAGGGGGAGGGGATTATGGTCGTAAGATACTCCTTCAACCCCGGAAAGTCAAGACCCGCCTCAGGTTGCTGGTCACCGCCGTCAGCGCACTTCGTCCAGAATCTGCCGGCACTCACGCAGAGGCCCTGCGTGGATCCGGTTAGGGTTGGGGGGTTATAGTCCCCCTGAAGTAGATAGAATATGGGGAAAATGGGGATCTTACTAGAATAAACCCGAAGCCTTATTCTATCTGCTTAGGGGGACTATAGGGTGTGGGGAGAGAAGCCTGAAGAATCAAGAACAGTAACCCTTTGTCATGCAGGTAATTCACATAATTAAAATATGGTAACATGCCCCCCAAACCCTACTCTTTTTGTCTAGGCCCTACGTAAACGAAGTATCCAATTCCTTGATAGGAGCTCATGCAGCTCCATTGCTATAGCAAAGCCTCGGAAATTGCTACATTTAGGTGGAGTGGACGCAAGGAAGAATCCAGGCACCGCATCTGTCCTTCCCGCCTTGTCAGAAGCGCTTCAGGGCGATTCTCACGATTGTAGTCCGGCGTTTGTGTTCAGGATGGAAGTAGCTGTACCCCAATGAAGCCCCACAAGGACACCATAATGCTCACTGCTACCCACTACAAAGAACATTATGTTTTCAAGCAGGGCTGCAGGTATGGGATTCCATGTTGTTTTGTAGAAGGGTAGCCCAATGTTCCTCGGAGTTCCCTACACGCAGGCAGCCTTGAAAAGTAATTCAGTGGGCTTGAATGGGGTCCCCTTTTGCTAACTGGTTTCGGGTTGAGGGTTTAGGGATTATGCGCATCACAATGCAGATGCTATGTTCCTCATAGGAGGAAATCCCCCAAAATCTACAGAAACCCCATGGGACACCTAGGACTAAACCATGCGCCTTGCTGCATGCTGAGGCCGCGATGAAGATGGGCGAGAACCACAAGGCCCGACTTCCTAAGCCCTCTAAGCCCCAAAGCTTCAGGGCTCAGGTTTAAGGGTTAATGGTTGAGGATTTAGGGTTTAGGATTCGGGTTTAGGATTTAGTTTTAGGGTTTAGGATTTAGGGTTCAGGTTTAGGGTTTAGGATTTAGGGTTCAGGTTTAGGGTCTAGGGTTTAGGGTTCAAGACTTCCTAAGCCCTGAAAGCAGAAGTCCCGAACATGCGTCTACAGACATACTGTAGGAGCCGAAACAAGTAGACCGTAGACCTATAGTGGCCTCAGTTTCCTTGTAGAAGTGTAGTTTAGGGTTTTGGGTTTGGG
>CAJNIZ010044068.1:0-22547 GCA_905231905.1 Symbiodinium pilosum
ATTTATAAGTATAGCTATGTAACTAGAGGCCCCTCCTTGCAAGCCCCAAGCTAAACCGCCGAACACCCGAAACACCACCACTACCACCACCAACTGCCGACCGCCGCCAGCATCACCGCTGCCGCCACCTTTCCTCGAAGGGACGCAGGGGCTATCCTTGGCCACGGAGTCGACTGGGCTTCATACATGGGGTTATTCTAAAGTTTGGCCTCTAGAATTTAGCCCTACCCATAGAGTTCCCAAGGTAGCTACCCAATGTTTTTGAACTCAGGTCACGTCCCGAGAGAGTCAGGCATATCAAATGGGCGGCCGGCTGCATATTCCGACTTTTCAATGTAGCTGCTATTGACTTATTAAGGGGTGTTAGGGCCGAAGGTTGCTGTGCGAAAGGGATTCTTGGTGGGGGCGGGGTCCAACGAAGTCCAATGGCAGTGGGGTCCATCTTGAGGGCCTTGAGACATCTCGGAAATTCTCATGCGTTCCTACAGACCTAGGTCAAGAAAAATGAGTTGCTGTACTTTACTGCACTCTCAACATTTCCGTATCAGGCATGAGTGTCTAGAGGTGGCAAGGGTGCCAACCTGGATAGCAGGGATCCTGGAATGAAACTGTCGTTGGTTTCGCCAACTAAGAAGTCAGGTGATCTGATGGTAAGGTTCGTGTAGACCCCCTAAACCCGAAACCTTAAATCCTGAACCCTAAAACCTACAAGGTCAACATGACACTCCACTGTATAGGGTTTACGGTTTAGGGGCTATAGTCTAAACTCCTTAAAGAAGGTCATATCATATAGGGGGCTTCTATATAGGGGTTCTTAAGTTGGATACTAGGAGGTTAGACCATGGCTCATAAACCCTCATAGCCCCATTAAAGCGGCCTAGAGTTGTTAATGTATTTCCCGTGCTCGTGTCCATTTGATACTCTATTTATCCCTACGTCCTGCACCGTCCTACACCCTGAACCGCAGATCCGAATCCCCTATAGACCCTAAAGCCTCAAGCCAAATCCCTTGGACCCTCCCTAAACCCTAAATCTTAAACCCTAAATATGTAAGCCCCAACCCGCAAAACGTGTGTAGCTCATGCAGAGCACAGCAGGGCGCAGTAGTTGTGGTCATTACCCAAACGGGTTACAGCCCAGCACCGCAACTGTTCTGTACGCCAGAGAGTTTAAGCCTAAGGGTTCCCCAAGGACTGGGTTTAGGGGTTTAGGGTTATAGGGTTTAGGGTTGAAGGTTTGGGGGCTTGGGATTTAGGGTTTTGGTTCTTGTGGCTAAGGGTTTGCAGCTTTAGGGTTTAGAGCCTAGGGTTCCAAGAGTGTCTCTAAATGATAGGTACTCAAGGGGGAGAAGATCTGACCGGCCGTGAAAATACATTCTCGTTCGGTACGAACCTCATCAAGACCTTGTACGTGTGTAGTCTAGACTCCTTTTTGTAGATTGTAGATTGTAGCCCTTAGCTACCAGAACACAAGGGAAACTTGGTTTAAAGTTTAGGGCGTCGGCGTGTAGATGTGCAATTAGTTTCAGCCATAGTGGGAGGTGCTTACTAAATCGAGGTCTTCCTCTACACCTTGGGTTAAGGATTAGGCTCAGGATTAGGATTGGCGTTATTGGCAAATGTTGTGTACCATTAGCCTCTATAGTTCCCATCCTTTAGCAATGCTCATGGCACAAAGAACCGTTGCCCTTTCTTAACGCACCCAGGCGGATGCAGGGTTTCTGAGAATGCCACAATGTTTAGGGTAGAAAGCCTAAACCCTAAAGCCTAAACCGTAGATGGTTTAGGGCCTTGGGCCGGGGATTCAGGGTGAAGGTGGCAGGCTCAGTTCCATAGCATAGTGTGGGCTTTACTGTGATCATTCTGGGGATTCTTGTGCAAGAAGCTGGGGCACATAATGGCCGCAAAGCAACCGCAGCAGGAAGAGTAAGCATGAGAACATCGGAACATAGTTCAAATGGTACATAACGGGCTTGCGAAGCCATGAAAACATTACTGTCAAGGCTTGTCATGATTAACATGACCACTGCCTCCTACATGCCAAGAAAGCTAAAACTTGATCAACCCAAGGAAGCTTGAGAGACTCTAGCTGTCCTATCTCAAAACTTTCCTCCTTTGCCCTCGTCCTCTCCTAAATGCTTAATCTTTCCCTAGGGATCCATGTATGTAAATAATCCCTACATTGGGCCACAAAGTCTGTAAATATTACCTACATTGGGTTATTTGGATCCCTAGGGTTTAGAATGCAACCAAACCCTGACAAACTAGGGTTGACACGCTTGAGCTCTAAACCTTGTAAACTGTAATAGAGCGCTCAGTGCCTCTAACACACCTCTAACCCATATCACCCTCATAGAACTCCTAATCCCTAAGGGTCCAAGGACCCAAATAATAGGATTTTAGAGCCCAAATACCATTGATATTATAGTATTTGGGCCCTAAAACCCTATTATTTGGGTCCTTGGACCCTTAGGGAATTAAATAAATTATATAGTGCCTATACAAACCCCATAAGTCCCGCACCCTACCCATCCTCCTGGGTGCTTCACCACGCACTCCCGAAGTTGGAGCGGAGAAAAAAGCTGAGCGCGGTTTCTTTAGGTTTTCGGGTTTTAGGGTTTAGGGCTTTAAGGTTTTAGGGTTTAGGGTTTTAAGGTTTTAGAGTTTAGGGTTTAGGGTTTGGGGTTTAGGGTAACTGAGTGCAGTTTCCATCGTTTCCGCAATGCAGTAGAGGGGATTTCCATGTATCAAAGGCACTAAAGGGGGCCCGAATGTACTGAAACCCTGAAAAAGGCTGGCGATTTGGGGTTCAGGGTTTTAGGCTTAGGGTTGAGTTTTTGGCGTTGATGGGAAGTCATAAGGCTATCCTGGGTGTAGTTAATAACCCTAGACCCTAGGGTTTGGGTGTTGGGCGGTCTAGGGTTTAGGGTTCATTCTTCAGATTCTCCACCCTGCATTATTTTCTGAATATACCCGTGTGACGGGAAATATACCAAACCCCAGCAGGAAAGATGCAAAAATGTGTTTTGCAATGCTATCCGAACAAGGAACCAGCACCCAAGGCTTCCAAGCCTGAGCCCCGCAAACTTCAACTGTCAGGTTCAATAAAAAAGCTAACGGTATAGACAACCCCCTCTAACCTGTAATCTAAGCAAACAAAATTCCTACCGCATTACCTTAAAGGGGCCCGCGCAGCCCCCAACAACAGAGGCTGCGAAGTGCTACTGTTGGCCCAACCTTGCCTGTTGGGAGATCTCCACCCCATTCAGCCCACCTAGGGTTTATGGGCGTTATATGGGGTTATACAGGGTTATTATATAGGGGTTCTATTGAGATAATGGAAAAGAAAATGGAAACTACTCTTTAGGGTTTGGTGTTTAGGTTTAGGGATCCAGCTTCCCTGAAATTCTTCCAGCCCCTTCAAAAACAGTCGTTATTGCAAATCCAGAGTCAGAATGTCGTGCGTGCGTGTGTAGTGGAAGGGGGGTTGGGCATTAATCATCGGGAGAGGGGATCAGGCCACTAGATGGGTACTGCAGTATCTTGATGCAGGTGGTTGTCCTCCATAAGATAGATACAACTCTTAGAGACTCAACCACAAAACTGTCCTGCAGCAATCTCCTGGGTAGGCCCCTGGGATATTTAATATTTTTCCCTAATGGCTTTAATAAGGGACCCTATATACTAATATTTTTCAAAGGGTTTTAGGGGCCAACCCAGTCTAAAACCTGAACCCAAAGCCGCGTGGATGCTCTGCAGGAGTCGAAGCTGGCGGAGGACATGGTTTACCAGCTTCGCAATGAGACACGAGGTCCCTCTTGAGAGCTAATGACATTACGGGCTTGCTGTTAAGGAACTCAAGCTAAGTTGTGCGAAGCTACTCTAAGAAGGAAACCCTGTTATTCACAATATACCCATATTATTGTTGGTAACTGAAATTACCCGAAGGGTCCAAGGATCCAAATTAAGGGGTTTGGAAATTAAAGCCCCATAATTTGGGTCCTTGGACCTTTAGGCCTAAACCCTAAACCCTAAACCCATTAGGGTTAGATTCCTTGACAGCAACCTAGACTATGGTTTGAGGAGCTTGGCCTTGTTGCTTTCAGTGCGTGGTACGCACCTGAAAATTGCATGAGCTGTAGTCTCAACTCCTTTACGATTTAGGGTTAAGGGGGGGTTTAGGGTTTAGGGTTCCCAAAGTAGGGCTTATTCAGGGGGAGGGAAGGTGTTTAGACTGTAGCTCGCATAGCTTAAAAAGGTGACCATAACATGTGGTACCTAGAAGAAGGGTAGGCGCCCTTCGTTGCATCTCCACAGTAAGAGTAGCAATAGTAACAGTACTAATAATAGCAGTAGAAGTAATCGCAATAGGTAATAATGGTAATAGTGACAGTAATAGTAATGATGATCTACACTTCTGCTATAGGCTTTCCCTTTCAAGCCAGACTGAGCGCCTCTCCAGTGATGATGAGATTTGTGAAGCGCAGTTCAGGGTGGAGTGTTCAGGGTTTAGTCTCCTGGGATCAGGGTGTAGGATTTGTAGAGTCAGGGAAGGATCCCCATGATAAGCTATCCCTACTACCCCACTAGGTTGCCCCCTTAATCAAGGTTATTCAGGGATAATTAGCCCTAATTAAACTTAATTGAGGGGGAACGTAGGGGTGGTAGTATGGGGTGGGGGTAGTAGGGGAACTCATGATAAGTCCTGGCATCTTTAAAGCATGTTGGTGCTGAATTCTCATTGCGTATCGGGCAGAACAGACGCGGGTGAATGGGGTTAGGGGAAAGCTCTTTGGGTCGGGGGGAGGGAGATTCCACTGGTCCGTACTAAAGCATGGTCACAGTTGGCTTATTTCAGCAAGGTGCAACAAATGTCGTTGGTAGTGTCTAGTGTTACATAGCTATTGTTAATGTTGAAGGAGATGCCGGGTGCCGGCTGCTACACTCTGAGCTGCGATGTAGGGGTCTGAATAGTTAGCACATAGTGTTTGGGGGTTAAGTAGAATATAGTAGGCATTTAATATAGATCATGGCATACAAGTCCAAATCATCCAGGCTTCTACAGTACGTACCCAAGAAAGCACCCACACGTTTTGAGAAGCGCTCGCCCCCAAACACTAACTATCAAATCCTAAAGCCTAAACCTCAAACCCTAAACCCTAAAGCCAAGCTGTGATCTGGGAAGGTGCCTCTGAGCTCTTGAGTGAGGCCAGTTCTGTTTGAAATCAGGTTTAGGGTTAGAGCTTTAGGAGATAGAGGTTTGCAACAATCATGCTTCCTTTTTTGGAGGTGTCCTCATAGTAAGGGCGTTTCAGTATATTGGAGTCCATATTGGGCCCTCTCGATTGTGCCAAGCAACTTGCAACAGCCTCCAAAACTGCAAGCGTATCATATTTGAGTGTTACAGGGCAGATCACGCTGAACTCTAAGCCGTAAACCCCACATGTGATTGTTACAGGGTAGATCTGCGCAATCCAAATCCCGGCGGGGGCTGCGGAGCCACGTGCAACTTATCAAGATGATCCTTATTCCTCACGTAGGTTAGGGTTTAGGTTTTCGAGACCTAGATCAGATCCTTCCAGATAGCTGTTGTATTCATCCATGGTTTCTGGTGTAGCCTGGTTTTTTGAGGAGCCCGCATGTGAGGCTTTGCCTATGCACGCTGGCCTCAACTTGATAGGTTCAGAGTATTTCTGGGAATCTAACGCGATCGACACTGCGGTTCCGAATATCATGGGGCCTGATGCATGGGGCCCTTTCCCTCAGAAGTCCATAGGTTCTCTGAGGGCTTGGAAGATGGGTTTACGTACGCTTTGGAGCCTGGAAGATCCAGGTTTTGGTCCCGGTTTCCAAGGTTTTTGCAGCAAGCAAATTCAAGAACTCAACGTGGCATATGGGTTGTTCTCAAAAATTATGGGCCCCGTTTGGCTATATAATATATCATATTACGGCACCTAATACTTAGGGTACCGAAATGGGATCCTGATTTTGGGAACTACTTATGTTATACCTTCTCCCAAGAACATTCTGTGTCCTCATAGCCCTCAAGAGCTCCTTTTGTGATTCCTTCATGATCCCCTGGGTATGTACAGTTGGTTTGAGCGTCAGCCAATCTTCAGATCCTAAACCCCAAGCGCTAAACCACCTCCTTTCCGAATCCATTGTATAAGCCCATCTGCTACCGCGTGGGCTTCCTGAGTGCCCCTCTGCCCCCTAACATGTAAGCACCCTGCTTGTGTTAAGTTACAGAAGATCCTTAGTATCTGAAGGGGGTGGGGCGGCCGCTGCTTAAGATCAGGGAAAGATCGTGTGCAGTTCCATCCCGCTCGATTTGGTAGCTTGTACTATGTGGCACGCAGTCACACTATTTCAGCTATTCAGGCCCCTAGAAGGTACACATTTGCCCGTTCGTCCTAGCGCCTGCATGAATCCTAGAACCCCCTCAATCCCAAATCGTGGAATGTACCTGCCAGACGTCTGTTAGCGGTGCCAACGCGACTGACCAGAGTGAAGGCGCGCGGAGAGTCTGTGCGATTAGAGGGTTTGGGGTACAGGGGTTTATAGAGAAGTTGCCATAAGTAAGCCCTAAACCATATTTGTAAGGATTTGGGGTTGATGGTTTGGAGGTTGGGTTGGGAGTTCCGACTTCCAGTGTGGGGGTTCCGCTCTTGGCCATGTCAAAGTGCCTTGCGAGGCTTTATAAGATCTGAGGTTACCTATACCCTAAAAGTAGGCAACTGCTGGCCCCCAACCCCTAACAATCGTTCACAAGGTCATTATTATACATATTTTGAGGGTCTAGGTACAGTAAGGGTTTATCAGGATCTGGGCAGATCATAGCGACCTCGCCCGACCTCAGCCCAAAGGGGGTTCAGGGTTTAGGATTTAGGGTCTGTAAACCCCAAACCCTAAAGGGTTGGGCCCACCATTGTCCATCTCAGGCACTGGAGCGATTCTTATAGTTGGTGGGAGGGATGTGTGTGCAGAATCAGATGTCCAGTAAGCGTAAGCTGACATTGCTTAGGGTTGAGGGATTTCGCTTAATTCTGGCTCTTCAGCTCAACCATGTTTTCAAAAGACAGGGACCGACGTTGTGAACCCTGAACCCCTAAACCCCTAAACCCCAAACCCTAAACCCTAGACCCTAAACCCAAGGCTTTTGGCCTCAACTCAGGAGTGTGGACCACAACGTGAAAAAGACCCTTGGGGCGTAAGGCCAAACCCCAAATCCCTAAAAGCCCAAAGCCCTAGGTCCCCCAAAATCTAGCGGGTTAGGGTTTAGGGTTTAGGGTTTGAGATTTGGGGTTTAGACTACCCCCCCAATCCCCCCAAACCCTGGACCCTGAGAAGCCCTAGCCTGACATCCCTGGAGGCGCCACGAAGGCGGCTCTGGAGGCCCCTTCCGAAGAAGATTACAGCGGTTTAGGGTTTAGGGTTTAGGGTTGAACCCCTTGCTACTGAGAGGCATAGATTTCCCACTTCACTAGACCCAAAACTCTGACCCCAGCACACTGACCGACCCCGAATGCATGCACCCCTTGATTATGCCATAGACACTAAACCTCCAACCCAAAAACGAGCAACGCTAAACCCTAAAACGAGCGTAAACCTTACCCCCAAGCCAAATGCGACAAACAAAACACCCGAAACCCCGCAACAAAAGCTCAGGCAATTAGAGTGTCATGGGTTTCAGGTTTCAGGTGTTAGGGGTTAGGTATGGTTAGGTGATCTAGGTTGGAAGAGTTGAGGTGACTGAGGTTTGGGATTATGTAGTAGTGTTTAGGTCGTGTGTAGGATTGTGAGGTCTGTTGATTGCAACTCCTCCTATGGATGCGCTACTTGCGGTGTGTTGGGCCTGTAGTGGTGCTGGAGAGCTTATCGAATGATATGGAGGGCCTGCACATTTACCAGCATTACTACCCTAACAACCCCTGCATAATTGGAGGCTAGTCTAGTCTGCCCCGCAGCCCTACTCTCAGTATCTAGGATCCTACATTATACACCTCTGTATACACCGAGGGTCCATTTCATTCTCCAATCTCTCTTCCACTTGGTTCTTCATTATTCTAATGGTTTAGGCGCCCAATCCCTAAATCTCTGCAGTCAGGTAGTTCCCATCTTTTATTCCACTATGCTGGGAGCCCTATATCCCTACATTCCCCCGATTAGCATTATACAGCTGGTCTCATGCACGGGTTTACGGGCTCTGGATGGGACAGTGCAACGGAATGCTGGTCTTCTTTCGCAGCCTCCTGAAGTAAATCATGGCACGCTCGGGTCCTAGTACATGCTTGATGCCACCCCTATACCTTGAATCCTCTGCAAACCTTCTTCGTTGTAGTCGCCACCCCAAAGCCAGACCTGACTGCTGTGGAGGGATTGGCCCACCCCATGGTCCAGATTGGCACGACCACGGGTGATCCAGAGATTGCATTCCGCGCCCTGCATGCCTACTTGCTGGGCTGCGAAGCTCCACAGAACCTTTCGGACCTCATTGAGGTGACCGACCTTTCTTCGACAAAAACCGAGTCCTGGGTGCAGACCCTGGGCGGCAAGGCAAAGCCCTTGCGCGGTTTGACTGACCCTGACATTGCTTCAGAGCTGCAGCATGTCATGTTTTATAGCCTTACTTTTGACGAGAAGGTACAGAAGGCACATTGCATTTTACGCGCTTGCGCACAACGCTTCCCACTACGGCAGTGAAGCACGTGCTGCTACAGCCTCAAAACGAGCTCTTGGCCTGTACAATGGGCCCTAATACCATGCAGGGGAGCCCTGTGACGCTGCAGGTTAATGGAGTCACAGGTAAGGGGTTCTGCCCAAAAGGTTGGAGACCTTTTGAGGCATTGTACTAAAGGAGAAGCGGACGGCGTAAGACTTCTTGATCTTGTGGGTAGAGATTGAAATTGGAAGCCTTGAGCCGAGCATTTCATGATTCCCGACTCTAAGTCCCGGGTGTCCCAAGCTACTAGGGTTGAGTTTCCCTATACGTATCGCAAGTGGTTGCGATCGCCATTTGTACATTACTGAGCCAGCTTTCATTTCACCGTCGTTACCACCACTGCATCCCGCCCAGCAGCTTCAACCTCACCAGAGTAGTATTTTATTTGGGGATACTATGGTACCCAATATAGAGTAAGATTATATTAGGGTACAGTATTTTATATAAGGAATAGAATCTTACTGGGTTTAACCACAAAAAAACGCTACTCACCAGTTGAGATGTTTCATGATGTTGCTTTCCTGCGGCTTGACCCCTGAAAACTGGATGATTGTCATGCTTAGGCTCGACTACTTGACATAACCGCCGTCAGATAGTAGGATCCTAAACCTGAGTGTAAAGACTCCATAGGGTGCCCATCATGTTCAGAAGCCCAACCAAATATTCAAACTTCGACCGCTCAGACTCATCGCATGTCATATCCACTCGGTCCTCAGCTGGTATCCCACGTGCCTCAAGGATCACGTCCCGCCCCATTCAGACGGCTTACAGTGCTATACCCCATGTAGTTATGCCCTGTCCATTTGGGGGCTGCTGGCTACGGAACAAAGTTAGTTAGTGAGTTAGGCAGTTGCCCCATGTCATTCCTGAAGTCGTCACCCAACTTTCCATCATTGTGGGACTGCACGAACAAAATGAGATATGAGCCATAGTCTCAAACTCCGAGTATTCCCCTGAATATCCCCCACAGCATTCCCTTGTATTATCACCCGCTATATAAGCCCTCCTTATAAGGAGTTTAGACCCTAAACATCCCTAAACCCTAAACCCTACATAATCCCTTATTTGGGTTTCCACACCTTGGGCCTCCAACCAGGCGAATGACAAGCAGCTGGCAGAATTGGAGATGCTGGCACACCGGCTGCAATCGGACTGGGTTTGGGGGTGCGGGGGTCTGGGGGTTAGGGTTTTGGGTTTTAGCTTTAGGGGTTCAGGGCTTCAGGAGTTTGGGGGTGTTAGGGTTTAGGGTTTTGGGTTTTGGGGTTTAGGTTTTGGGATTTGGGGTGGCTTGGGGCTAAGGGGTGGCTTGGGGTTGAGGATTTAGTGCTGGAGATTTAGGGCTCTGATCCGCTCTTTGACTTTCAGGGGCAGTTTTGTACTAGGGGTTCCAAGGCTCAGCGGTTGCAGGCCTTATAGGGTTTAGGGTTTAGGGTTTAGGGGTCTTCCAGCACAGATACCCAAAGTCCAATTACCTTGCCTCAAGCGTCTTAGTTTGAGAGTTGACAGTTCAGTGTCTATAGGCTATACCTAGACCCAACAGTATGTAGAATGATGGCTCTTTTGGCTATGTTTAGGGGTTTGGGGGTGCATTTTGTTTCATATCTTTGGGGTTTAGGTGGGACATTTGGGCTAACTTTCAGAGCCTCATTGGTTATTCGAGTCGTGCTGTCTTCTGGTAGTGCGTCCGCCTTCCGCCTTCAATAGGTCAACAAGGGTTTAAAAAAAACGGGGCTCGCAAACTGGTGCACTGGAGTTGCATTTCAGGGGTTAGGCTTTACGGTGTATTCAGCTGTTCAGAAACATAAGAGGCCACCAGCTTGCAAAACTTGTCTTACTGGTCTTAGCATGGAATAAGGCTATATACTCCCTATATTATATATTCTCTTGTTTCCTACTAACCCTAAACCCTGAACCCTAAGTCATATACTCCGCTATTCCCTACTAAGAACCCGTAAGCTTGTGGTGTGTTTCTGCACAACCTGGGTTGCCTCGCGTGGGTTCGGTTTACCATCTGAACTGTAATCTTAACTCCTTAAAGGAGGTTATAAAGGAGGTTGTATAGCGGACCGTTATATTGCTTACTAATGGGGATGCTAGGAGTTTAGACTAGATCTCATGTAGGCAGGCTCTCGTATCAAAAGTTCTGGAAGTCGCCTAAGTAGGATTTGGCTTGGGTCATAGCTACAGATTTTCTGGGGCCATAAATACCTTAGGCGTCCAAGTAGGGTTCAGGTTTGTTCCTGCAATCCCGACAGTGCACATATACCTTAATGGAGCGTACTCATTTTGGGCGTTGGAGTGACCACATCCTTGACTCCAAAGGTCTGTAAAATCATGGCTTTATGGCTTTTTAGTTTTCATAATGGGTTTGGGGCGCCCTAAACCCTAAACCCTGAACCCTAAACCCAGGGGCGATAATTCTACATACTTCGGGTTTTGGGATCCTTCCGAGGTGTCGCACGCTGAGGACCTTGCGGCTAAGCTTCTTGACTTCTACATGGGAGCTAGAGTCTAAAGTCCTTAAAGGGGGGGGTATAATTTAGGGTTTAGGGTTTTAGGGTTTAGGGTTTAGGGTTTAGGGTAAAGGGGGTATAGGGAATTATATAGGGGAGTATAGGGGTTATGAAGGGGGATATGGGGAGTTTAGATTCTAGCTCATGTAACATAGGTGCTTAATGAGTTAGAATCATAAGTGTTGGGGATATTATATATATATACATATATGCGTCAGCATTTACCTTTTCCCCCCTTTCCTCTCTCTCACCCCAATGGTCCATGATAGTTGGGGTTCTAGATATGGCCTCATCCCCAAAATGAGGGCGATTTAGAGTTCAGGGTTAAGAGTCTGTACCATTGGGGGGCGCGGACACACCTTTTAGACTAGAACAATATCTAATATGTTCTCAGTCCCACAAGGGCAGCAAGAATTTGCTTTGGGATAACATTGAAGTCAAAGACTGTTACCGGGGTTGCATGACAGAGCTGAAGTTTGGCAAGTCTCGGGAATAACGAGCAAGTAGTATTGGGGTTAATTGGGGTTATAGTTATGTATGACCCTTATTTCAAACTGCTAATGGGCGGGGGCCGGACCCACATTTACGGTATGTTTCTTGGTTAAGGGGTGCTGCTCTGCCTGTGCGTGCGCGAAGTCCAGAAGATTGGATAGTGCCCCTGATTAATAAACCCTTTGCCCTTAATAGGGATTATAATAAGGATCGTAATATTCAGGCCCTTAAAAGGAGGGGGTTTCTTAATCATGGGTCTACATTACTCAGAACACAAGGGTCAAGGGTTCAGGGCGTAGGATTGAGGCTTTAGGGTTTGAGGTTTCCCAAAATTAGGGATACCTTTTTGGGACTGTCCCTATAGTAAGGATCATCGTATTTTGGCGTTTATTGGTGGTTCCCCCGTTTATGGAATGTGCCAGAGCCACATCCCTGGGTCCCACACTGACTGAAGGCTAGTTTTGAATAACAAGGAAAGATAGATGTATATAATAGGGATTATATTCCTTAATTCCGGACGAAAAACCTGCCAGCAAACCTTCCTCCTCCGTAAAACCTGACCGCCCTTAAACCCTATCTAGACCTCCCGTGTACCCGTATCAATTAGGCTGAGCATTCGGGGTATGAGGACGTCGTTATGAGGAACCGTGTGAGCTGTAGTCTAAACTTCTAGCATCTCCTTTAAGCCTTAATAATCCCTATATACACAACCCCTTTGAGGAGTTTTGATTATAGCTGATGTGGGAGGTCTAGGTAACCCCCGACCCTTAATCCCATGTTCGTTTTGAGGGCTTCTCCTTTTGATTCCTTTTGCCTTCCACAGACCCTGACACCCTAAAACCCTAATCCCCTACACCCCTACACCCCTAAACCCTAAACCCCAACCCCTACACCGTTCAGGTGAGCTCATGGCCTGAGATTATCGACCAAGCATGGGTCATTGGGAATATAGGATTTAGGTTGTAGGGTTTGGGGTTATGTGAGGTCAAGTAGGGGTACGTATCGGGAGTGCGGCTATAAAGGTTCTCTGCCTTTGGGGTACTTCTGAGGCTTAGGTTGCCCCGATGTGCAAGTTTTTTGATCCACAAAATGACTGGTTGTACATTGCTTTTGCAAGCTTCAACCTTTGGAACATCAACGGTTTAGGGTTTAGGGTTGAAATGCCACTGAAGTTTTTGTTTCACCCAACTTGCCGATTGCTCTGGTGGAAGACCGGCAAGAAACGTGTAGTTGCTCAGGACTTCGGTTGCGGAGGCTGGGGCCAGCCCAGGGTGGGTTTAGGGCTTAGGCGCTTCTCATTTCGGGTCCGTGCCGAAATCTTGTTCCACTTTTGGAATGATCCACGTTTCTGTCTGGACTGTGGCATCTCAACAACTCCGGTGCATTTGGCAGGTATGAAACGTGTATACATGTTCGTGTAGTCAGCGCGCATGTGCGCTGGAGACCAACAGCAGGTACTGACAATCTGGCGTTCCTTTCTCGTGTGAGAACAAAACTTCCTCCTGGGACTGTTAATCACCAAAAAAAATCCTGAACTAGAATCATTGTCTACTATGTGTATTATCTTTATTATTGCTATTACTATTATAGCTGCCATTGTTATTGTTATTTCCAAGCGGCCAGTGAGGGGTAGTCGCGCTCTATATGGGTCCAGGGGTCACGGAGTGCTAGCGACCGAGATGCTCGTCCAAAGATGTAATGGCAGCGGCTACCAGCGAGAGACCCATAAAGCAGTATCATCGTTTTGGGTAATGCAAGTCGGGAAAAGCAAGCTTGAAAGATAAGAAGCGTAAGAAGAAGCACTTTACACTGCACAGCTCGGACATCTTCAGTCGCATGCACGTCTGCGTGCCGAGGTGTGTTAAGCTCAAGGCCGTCTGTCTTTGTATCATACATGCACATCATCTTACACAAGGGCCGCCTGGATGAAATAACGGCTGAGGACCATCCTGGCTTAGAACAATGGTCTTGTCAGCTTGAACTTTGAGCCGCTCTCTGTCAGATATCCAGCAACCACCCATTACACAACTCATTGAGCAATCTTGAGCTGTTCTCTGCGATGAGACCAATCCCTATGTACCTCGGCTGTGAAGTTTACAATTCTCCAAAGCCGGTAGAGAATCCGATGCAATGATGTACAGTGCCCAGTTAATCTCAGAGCAGCAGACTCGTATAAGAACTTCGCGTAGTCAAGTACAGGCAAAGAGCATATTTCATACTATTTTCAGCAAGCCTCAGATGTACTCATATGCAGTAGGAGTTATGTAGGGGCAATTGAAATCAAAATGGAAACTACTATAATGGGGTGATATTGGGGGTATATGGGGTATATAGTGTGAGACATTTTGCTTTTTGCAAGCTGTTAGATTGGACAGAAAGCATCCCGCGTCTGACGCCATGTTGGGCCTTGTTGACTACGAGGCACCTTGGTGTACAGCCCATACCCCCATAGTCCCCCTTAAGTAGATAGAATATGGCTTTGGGTAGATTATAATAAGATCCCCATATACCACATATTCTATCTACTTAAGGGAGACTACAAATACTCAAATGAGATCCGTAGAAAGCATCATAGCGGGAATGCACCACCCACCACCCACTACACCCTCCCTCCACATCCCTCCTCCACCCCGCCAACACATACAGGGTCTCCCAAGGTCATGAGTCCCCTTGTGGGAGTTCTCTATAGGGATCATGGTGCTTTCGGATCTTTATGGCACATCATATGCATATTCGGGTGTTTAACGGGGCACTTGCAAACCCCTAAATTGAACTCGCCGTAGAGGATTCCGACGAGGATGCCGCACCGGCAGCGCCCGGGGAGGACTGTGACACCAAGCGCCCTCACAGATACGATTTCAGGTAAGGGGTTTAGTGGGTGTAGTGGTTGGGGTACTAGAGTCGCCAACATAGAGTCAGATTTTATACTCTTTTTGACTGAGGCTTTCTCAAAAGAGAGGGGCCTTCGAGAATCCTAAAGATATACCGGAGCTTCCATTCCAAAAATGGAAGCGGGGGAGGGAGCCTAAGATGCACGTATATCTTAATCTTAATCTAAGATATCACAATGGGAGCATTCAATGTTAGGGGGGTCGGGAGTAATATTTGGGGGAGGGGATTATAATCCTCATTATGCGGACTCATGGGGTTCGACGCCTCCCACTTATATGTGTTGTTCACAACCATCTCTCTTGGGCAAAAAACCCAACAAGCCCTTCTCAGGTTTGTTTATGCCTGGCTCCCGTATGCAGTCTTGTGACAACTGCGGATGTCGTTTTTGTGGAGGTTGGTCTAGCGACAGGAAGACATCATGGTCGAGCTGCTCGGGGAGCCTACTTTATAATCCATGCCTACTTGGCAAAACATATTATCAATATGATTATGCAACGGTCATGACGATTGCAAGATTCAGACCGAAAAGAGTGACGTCAGCAAGGAGCACCGTGAGTTTCTTTACATTTCTCACAAGATACGGCCTGTAGCCTTTATGCGGTCCGGTAACTCTTTGGTCTTTCCTATGCACCCTATGTAACCCTCCTGCCCTGCCACTCTGTGGAATGCTTGCTCTCCAGTTGCAACACAATCTCCGAAACCCTTGCAACAAAGGTACCCTAGGGATCCATGTATGTCAATAATCCCTACATTAAGCCCCAAAGTCTGCAAATACTACCTACATTGGGTTATTTGGATCCCTAGGTAAGTATTCATGCGCATCTTTTGGGTTGACGGGGACGAAACTGGCCGCGCAAGGAGGCTGCCAAAGCACCGACGGAACCAGAGTCTGAGAAGGCTCCTGATAGTCAATACTCTAAACTCCTAGTATCCCCCTTAAGAATGGAGAATCAAATGGAAAATGAAATGGAAACTGCTACATATGGGGTTATGTGGGGTACTATAGAGTTTCAAAAAGGACGGGAAGAATTCTGACAGTTGCGCTTGACTGCATTAAGAGCTTCACTTTGATTACACAGACGCTGCGTTTGGGATTTGCAGCTTGAGGTAAGGAATTAAATCCTAAACCCTGAATAGGAGTTCGCGTTTTGGCTTTATGCTTCGTGTTTGTTGGTTCATGTCAGTGATATCCCTTAACCTGGCCAGGTTAGGGTTTAGGGTAACAGGGGTTTAGGGTTTAGGGTTTGGGGGGTTGACTTCAGACCTCACAAACATGTAGCGATCATGGACGAATACGAGGGATTGAAGCTTTGGGTGTTGAAGTTCGAATGAGCTATAGTCTAAATTCCCGATAGGGGGTTTCTTCGGAGACTACTTTAGGGCTTATTAAAAGTGAGACCAGGAGTTTAGACTAGGCTGAAATGTACTCTCTTCGCGCACTCAAAATTAAACATCCTTTGGGCATCCCACGGCATCCCACAGCTCCGGAATTCCTACCTGAAAGCTTAGCTTGAAACCTGCAACTTACGGGGTTTAGTAGAGAATAAGGGAGGGGGAAATATATATATATACGTATATATGTATCTATCTGCTTAGTAGGGAATAAGGGAGTACAAATATATATATATATGTATCTATCTGTTTAGTACGGAATAAGGGAGTAGACAAAAGTGTATATATATATATACATATATGTATCTATCTATCTATCTATAAAACGGATTACATACAGGGATTGTACTCTCCTATTCCCTGCTAAGACCCAGTAAGACAAGCCTACGTGCATTTTCACGCAAACTTCTTGGAACAGCTTTTCCAAACAGGAAAGTTCTGTAGCTCTCCTTGCATGCAGGCAGAGGCAGACGTGCTTCCGGCGTCCAAGGCACAGCAGTACTTGTTTTGATTTCAAGGTTTGCTCGAGCGGTTCTAAGGGGTAAGCAGAAGGCCTGCTTGCATTACCTGCTCTAGCATGATTAGATGGACATTTTCCTGGGCTGCTGATAAGGAACTTACATTAAGTTACCATAACGGGTATATATACTAACTCATATAGTTTCTTTCCCCAATATAGGAACTTAAACTAAGTTCCTTGACTGCAACCCAGTTTCTTCGCCCACAGAATCCTACAGCTTCAGAATTCCCAAAGGGGGGATCAGGAGTTTTGACGGGCTCGTCAAGCTTTATGCTAGACTCGACTATATTGTACTATATACTACTATATTGTATTTTAATATTCCATACTTGGAGCCATGTGTAGATGGCCTTCTTTTTTTGTAGGGAAACCAGGACTGGATCCCAATAGCAGCCTCGATATGATCCCCGCACACCTTCCCTCAGTTCCATTCCTCAAGCTTTACTAACAATCGGGAAGATGAACTGAAGCTTGAACCAGTGATATCCCCATAGACCACAAGGTTTTCCCCAGAGCCTAAAACCTAAACCCTCAACCCCTAAAACCTAAACCCCTAAAACCTCAACCCTTAAAACCTAAACCCCCAAAACCTAAACCCCTAAACTGCATTTAATCTTCTGAGCTCTGGGGTCCGCTGAAAGGCCTCTCCGCCGACTTCGTCACCACCCTCCGGATCCCCTCCGGAGCTTGGGAGTTTTGTGAAGTAGTATAGGGTTAAGGGTTCGGGGTTTAGGGTTAGTAGGGCATATCAATGGAAACTACTACATTATAATAGGGTATCTATTAGGGTTAGTAGGGAACAAAGGCATATACTACAGGGTTTGGGGCATTCTGTGAAGGGTTTAGGCCTTCAGGGCTCGGTTTGGGGTTTAGGGCTTTTCATGGCTGTTGCAAGGTGTTATGATCTCTGGGGCACGGGACTAGGGTTGGCAGTACTCGGGCTTCTTGCCTGATGCTTCTGGCATTCGTGTTCACAATGTCCCCGCGCTTTTGCTCATGTGGGGAGATATGCACGTTGTTTCTTGCAACAAGGGCTTTTAGTTAACCCAACCCCTAAAATCAGGACCCTATTACAGTCCTACGCTAGTTACAGGGTTCTTCTTATAGGGGCTAGGGTAGCAAGATCCCCTCTAAGATCCCCTCATTATTGCTGGGAATTGAGGGGATGTTGAACCCAGGATGTCCTGCAAGGATCGGTGGGTACACACAGCTGGCGAATGTCTGAGTACGTGAGAAGGTCCAGGCGATGGGCATACGCCCCTCTCCTGAACAATTGAAAGCCTACTCCTCGATATTACATACTCTTCTTACGCATAGGAAGTTGCACAACAGCCCGCAGAATATTTAGATTTGTTAGTATTTGAGGGATGGGGTGGCTCATTGTTAGGGTGAGGTCGTATATAGCCTCTATATAATCCCAGTTTCCATGTCGCCTTCCACTCGACTTTCCATGTTGATTCTCCACACCTGGAGCCCTGTGTGGAAGCTTTCGAAGAAGAGGATCAGGTCCCTAAATCAAGATGTACTTCGAGCCCAAAGCATCTCCTACATAGCTACCTTGGAAGAAGTATACATTATACAGCTAATTGGACGCTTTGGGTATGAGAGGTTGAAAGCACGAGGTTGCCTCCTTGGGCAAATTCTTACGCAGTACTGTTACATATATGCCTTTCATGCTCACAAGATCCTTGCAAACCGATGCGGGACCTTACAAAACCTTACCTGGTTTCCCAGATTTTTTGCAGATTCCTCATAACTTTTCAATATCCAACATTTGCCCCCCCTGAACCCTAAACCCTGCACTCCTCAAACGCTCAATTCCGAACCTTACGCCCTTGGTTCTGAACCTGTAGAACCCTAGACCCTCTCATCCCTCAACCCCCAAAACCTCATGATCGTCCAATCTTCAACATCTGAGCTCACATCCCTCCCCGCTGAAAGGAGAGTCGCCGGCCCCCAGCCGCACCAGCTCCTACCCCGTCCCCGCCGGAGCCAGCCAAGGTCTGGGGCTTCAAATGTGCCTACCATGAAGGTTAGTAGGGAATAAGCGAAGATATAGATAGATTATATGACAGGGTTCGTATTCCCTTATTCCCTACACAGAACCCGTAAGTGTCGGGTCCTGCAAGCTGTGGGATTATCTTAGTCAGGGTCTTGGGTGGTGCTATGCAAATGGAGACTGCAGTCGACAATAAGCGGTCAGATTGAGTTATAGAATCTTTCTGAGTTTAACAGTTGGAGTGAGGGTCCCCTGGACCCGAAAAGAAGGTAAAACAGCAGCCACCTAAGAGATAAGAAGGCAATTATTCTACAGATGTTTGGTGTTCAGGTATGTTTTGATGATTATGTATACATATATCTATACAGTCCCCCTGAAGTAGATAGAATATGGCTTTGGGTATATTATAATAAGAACCCCATATACCCCACATTCTATCTACTTAAGGGGGGCTGTGAGTTCAAAAAGGCTTCAGCTCGAGGCTGTTTATAGTGGGCTCAAAAGGGCTTATTTAGAAAAGGTTTTGGGCTACGTGCTGAGGTTTGAGGCTATCGGTAGTATTGCGGAATGGTTCATTCATTTGCTTTAGGGTCAGCGGGTGCAAATGGCGCTGGTGTAGATCTTAGACCGGGATGTTCAACATGTCGGGTTGTCGCTTTTTTCTTTTTCAGTCAAGGATTACTTTGAAATTATCACCGCTTTTTTACCTACGCCTTACTCAGCATAGGTGTGACTACCAAGAGGTTCGTCATTTTCCATTACAGTATCCCTATATAACCCCAATAGTCCCTGTAGTTTCCATTTCATTTTCCATTTTCCCTATAGAATCCCTATATAAGCCCAAAATATCCCCTATCTAATGTTTTGGGAGCTTTTGGTGACTTGGATGGTCTTGGTTGGGGTTTAGAATCCCAGCCGTCCCAGCCTCTGGGTGTGGGATTCTCGTGCTATATGAGCTATAGTCCAAACTCCTTAAAGGGGGTTATATAGGAGATTATATAGGTAGGGGACTACTGTAGGAGTTATTAAGCGGGATATTCGGAGTTTAGACTACAGCTCAGATCAGCATCTAAGCATAAGGATTTCCTGTCTCTCACCAATCTCAGCGTGTAGGGTTCTCGTGCTTCGCGACATCTAAGCACAAAACTTCAACCCCAAAGCCGGCGAAGGCACCATATTACCCCAATATACTGTAGTAGTTTCAGTTTTCTTCTCCATTATCCCAATATAACTCTAATATCACCCCAATATAATCCCGATATAACCCATTGTAGTACTTTCCATTTTCTTTTCCATTATCCCAAACAACAGCTAAAACCACTGTCTACTCAAGGTCCGTCCCTGAATTCTGTTTCCTGCTGCATCCTCCGCAACTACGCATGCCTGCAAGAGGAGTCTTTCTCCAAACTGAAATCCTGCATGACCCTAGTACACTTTAATACCGTAGTTTTCAAGGTATAAGGTACTTAGGGTCATGCAGGATTTTTAGTATCCACCCTAGGGCTCAAATTCTGGTTTTCCATGTTAGCTTGGGAGAGGGCGCCCAGGCCCTGATGAGCATCTGCTTTTTTGGAATGGAAAAGAAAATGGAAACTACTATAACGGGTTATATGGGGATTATATTGGGAAGATATTAGGTTTACATTGGGATAATGGAAAAGAAAATGGAAACTACTATAGTATATATTATGATCAAGCCGCAAGCAATATTCGATGTACAGTCCAGTCCAGGACACTATCTCAACCTCCCGCACAGGAAAGGCCAGCATCACACCAGGACCCCTAGAGCCCCCCTTCAGTAGATAGAATATGGGGTATAGGGGGATCTTACTATGATATACCCGAAGCCATATTCTATCTACTTTAGGGGGGACTATCACCCGAATATATACCCTATTATTCTTTAATAGTTTCCATTTTCTTTTCCATTAGCCCTATATAAATCCAAGAATAGATCCCATATTATATCTCCTTAAGGGGAACTATCCACAAACAACGCTTGTGCCGACTTTGCTTCTCCAAGCTTCTTCAATGGTGAGCGTACGCATTTCCACGTCCCACCCCACCCCATGCCCTCCCTTTTTATTATGCTAGCCGCCCTAGGCTCTCCTTAATAATTGGCCTTACTTAGACTTACTTGCAAAGCGTACAAGTCCTCTTAAAGCTGAGCATACATTCTTGGTAGTTTGTACCACCAGCCACTACACCCCACCCCTTGACCCTGGAAGGCCCAGACCCTGGAAGGCCCAAACCCTTACCCCAGAGATTTAATCGCACGCCTGAAGTGGATCACAGGCGATCCGCCCTCGGCCTGCTTCTGGCCCACCCCCGGCCGGGTACCAAAAGAAAGGTAGGGGTTCAGAGTTCAGGGTTTAGGGCTTACGGTTTAGGTTTCAGTGTTTAGGGTTTGGGGTTTAGGGTAACAAACAGAGCTACGATTCGATGCTTTGATGGATTCGGCTTGGGGCGGAGATTTGGCGTTTTTTTTGCGTTGCAGGTTGGATGTATGAACTTGTGAATATCCCGGGGATTTTGGGGTAAGAAGTCCATTAGTTTGAGCTTCACATCCTCATGACTAGATAGTCATCAGCAACTAGCACTCTTACATGAGCAACACACAGGATAAAAAATCCAGCTCGGCATTGTGGATTCTGTGCCTATTCTGCAGCAACTTCCCTGAAGTGACATGGAACCTGTGTCACTTTCCCTAATTGACTGTAGAATGTGCGTGGTTGTGTTGCCACTGTCCCAAGCTCGCGATTCGTCACAGGGAGGGATTGGGCATGTCCAGAAGATCGCGAAATAGCCAATGGTCATAGGGATGAGGCACTTTGGCTCAACGATCCTTGTGAATGTGGCGATGTTGCATTTGAATGTCTCTGTCTTGCCATGAAGATCGGGTTTTCCTTCCAACATCCCAAGAATACACTCCTTAGGAATGACACGGCATCTGTATGTATGTACCTCCACGAATCATTCTGGTAAAGGTGTCTAAGTAGCTGATCAACTTATGGCATCTACCTTGCATGGTTCCTTTATTTCCCTAAACTCCTTAACCCACCCACTCAGCCACACAGAGGGGTCGACCTGTCCCGGGCAAGAACAGCAAGCCCGTGACGATCTCTGGGGTTCGGCATTAGTTTGGGGGGAGGGTAGCTTAAGCAGAGCATGGTTTTGGATGGTGGTGCAAGTAAAAGTTCCTGCCCATCTGATGGTGATGTGTTTTCTGTCAGGTGGTTTGTATACGAAAGGGGCTCCCACTTTCAGCCTAATTTAAGCCCCAAGTATGCACCATGTAGCTACATGGACCCTTTGGGGATGGTACCCGAAACTTGCAAGAAGAGACGAATCAGGCTGACGCTAGATTGGGCATCAGGAAAGTTGAAGCTTGATTTGAAGGTCCTTAGAATTTTGTGCCCCCATATGAGCCCTGTCCATATAGATCTCAGTACATAACTTTAGAACCCCTAGAATCCCCGTATAAGCACTGCCTGCATTCCCCAGACTCTAAACTCCAAACCCTACATCCTATACCCTAAAGCCTATTCCCTAAACCCCAAATCCTCGCGAACTCAGTCAAAGGCCTCCAGGGACTGGTCGAATCCCTACATCCTGGACCGCCTGATCCAGGACAGAGCATACGGGCCGGGACAGGGGCTATATGAGCTGCGGGCTACAGTTATGTCGGGGTTCAGGGTTCAGTGACCAAAGTTAGGTTGGGCGGGGCCTGTAAGGGGATGTTTAGGGGGTTTAGTGGGACATGTGAGGAATCTACTATACGTTTTTTAGTCCAGGGCTCATACGGGGATTGTGTAGGGATACATAAGGGCCATGTAGAGGCCATATAGGGATACATAGCGGTATAACCGGGATATGTAGGAATTTATAAGGGTTATGGAGCGATGCATAGGGGGTTCCATGAAGGTTTTGGCACAGGGTTCAGATCCCAGCAGAAACTCGGGGCTTCTGGAGAAGGATTACAGGGGCAGGGGTCATGTGAGTAGTATTTTATTCGGGG
>CAJNIZ010044068.1:22647-52566 GCA_905231905.1 Symbiodinium pilosum
TTTAACCACCAAAAAAAACGCTATTCATGTAGAACTCTGAAGAGAGCTTCGGGAGGTCTTGCTGGTTCTTGAGGGAGGGTGGGGGAGTGGACCCTGGAAAAATCTCATCGAATCCCATGTATACCCTTAAAATAACCCCTAGAAGTATTTCCTCCCCCACCCCCCCTTAAGCAATAACAAGTAGTGGGATGTTTGTACAGATCTGCTCATTAATCATGAACCCTAGCAATGTTGCCACATCATCTTCTACACCGTTCTCTTGAATCCACGTGATTGCTAGAATTTCCGTAGACCCCTGGCTGCGGGCATTAAAGCTAAGAACCAAGGATGATCCCTATAGGGTTTAGGGTTTAGGGTTTGCCTTAACCACCGTAAGATTGCCCATGCAAGCTCGAAACCTGACCCCAATGCAAAGCTTGAATACCAGCCCTCCATCCCAAAGTTTAAACCTCAAGCTCGAAAACCGGAACCCTAAAATCTAAACCCTTAAGGTCCTAGCCAATGATGTTTATGATGGGACCTCCTGAGCCGTTTTGTAATATCAGTACTAGTACTAGTACTAAGGAAGGGACCCTTTATCCTGTACCTCAGATTTCTACTCCATTCTAATCCTTCTAGAACCCAGTTGTCATTTCATGCTCCTATTTCTTGTCTTTCAATTCTATCCCCAAACCCTACCTGTAATTTCCATTTCCTTTTGCATTCTATCCCTCCAAAAGCCCTCTTTGCCATGAATATTACGTAAACTTCCCTAAGCCACTAAACTCCTAAACCCTAAACCACCCAAAATCCTAAACCCCTAAACCACTAAACCCATAAACCCCTAGACCCCTAAACCCTTAAAGCCTAAACCCCCAAATCCTAAACCCTAAACCCCTCAATCCTAAACCGTTAAAGCTTAAACCCCTAAATCCTCAACCCCTAAACCCCTAAACCGCTTGAACTCTATGGCAAGCAAGGAGCTGGGCCTGCAGCAATATGGCTCCAACTTCCCCAAGGACTGGGTCTAGGGTTTAGGGGTTTGGGGTGTAGAGGTTTAGGAGTTTAAGGTTAAAGGGTTTAGGGGTTGAGGATTTGGGATTTAGGGGTTTAGGGTTAAAGGTTTAGACTATTAGGGTTTAGGGTTAGAGGTTTATACCTAGCCTCCCAAATGGCCGTTTATTCAGAAAAGTCTGCCAACTTGTCTCAGCTTCAGGTTCATGAGTTAAGTATAGACTGGCCAGCGAGGACCGGCGCAGAGCTCTTCTGGGTCCACTTTAGGAATCCAAATGGAGACCGGGAGTACATTTTTTTTGTTGGGGGTGAAGGGCCTCAGGAGTCGTGTATACTGTTGGGGATATGGATTTTGTTTAAAGAGGATCATTGTTTTCCTTTTGGATATGGACTATACTCGAGGCGGTCTTCGATCCTAGGTCACAATTTAGGGTTCCTGGGTTAGCCTTAAACCCTGAAGCTTTAGAACAAGGCGGTTTCCGAGCCTTCTAAACCTGACATGCTAGACCTAGTACATCCCGTACATCCCGGATATCCCTAAGTGATCTCCCCCTACATGTGTGTACATATATGTATACACACCTATCATTTTGGTCTTGAACATTTCCCAAATAAGCCCTACATACCAAGCCCTGAACCCTTAAAACCTTAAAACCCTAGGCCTCGAACCCGAAGTCCTACACTCCAGCCTAAACCTCCAACTCTACCCGAAATCCTGGAATCCCTCTGTACCCCTATACAACCCCCTATACATCCCTAAACCCTGAACCCTAACCCCAAAACCCTAAACCCCAAAACCTTACTTTAAAACCCAATCAGGAGATCTTCGATCCTGAGCGGATCGCAGACCACCCTTCGGACTTCTACGATGCGTAACTTGCCGCCTTAGTTGTAGGGCTTTGAGCCCCAGGGATGGATAGGGGTTGGAGTTTATAGAAATTATAGAAATTGTGGAAATTATATAGGGTTTGTGTCCGGAGTTTTGACCGACTTTTGACCGTTTTTTTTTTGCGCCTGCCTCAGGAATTCTACTCAAAACAGTGGTGGTTTGGGGGTCCCGAAATGGTGATCTTGCCCAAAATTGCACATTCTCGGGCCGCCCAAAATGGCAAAACATGCACAATATAGGAACAATCCTTAGGGAGGTCCTGAAGCTCTGGATCCCAGATTTGGGAGTTTGGTGGTGATTTTTGATCAAACTCGGCCACGCTCGGTCGCCAAAAATTGCCAACACTGCCCAAAGCAATGGAAAATCCCTAGGGAGGCCCTTAGGCTCTGGAGCGCAAATTTGGTGGTTTGGGAGTCCCAACATGGTGCTGTTTGACCAAAATTTGCAATTCTCGCGCCGCCCAAAAAATTGTAAAACATGCACGAAATTCATTTAAAGATCCTTTAAAGATCCTTAAGCTCCATTTTTGATGTCAGTGAATTGGCAAATGATTTACTTAAGCTATCTTTTCATTTGTTCATAGAATTTCGTGGGTTCGTACCCGAAAACTAAACGCGGTAATATACAATTCTATTTACCGCTGGCTTTAGGGTTTAGGGTTTAGGGTTTGTTGTCTTGGGTCTAGGGTTTGGGGCTGTGGAGGCCCAAGGATGGATAGGGATACTTTCCGATATGCATATGAGGGGTTCCCAAAAATAGGGGTACTGCTTTTTAGGCGCCCCTATGATAAGGATTTACAGTATTTGGGGGTCTATGTTAGGGTCCCCTATTCGTGAAAGCTCCCATATAAATGTCATGGGGTTTTAAGCTTTAGGACTTATGGTCTAGGCTTCGAGGCACTTCAGGTTAAGGATCTCGGGGCCTAGTCTGGGGGATTTGCTTTTGAAGTTCCGGGGTTTGGAGTTGGGGTGGCGGGTTTCAGAACCAAGGGAGATCTTTTTAATATGAGTGATGTTGCGTGCTCTGCTTTGCAAATGATAAGCATTTGCGTGGTATTGGGGCTTCTTGAAGGTAGTAAATCTGAGAGCTGTTCTGGACATGTCTCGGACTAGTAGAGACCCAAAGTACCCCAAACAAAGCAGTTACACTTCCATGGTTGTCAGAAACCTACATGGTCATCAGAAGTCTTAGAGGCTGAAGGATCCAGACTCCAGGCTTCTGCTCATATAAGCTATAGTCTAAACTCCTAGTCTCCCCCTTAATAACCCTTAAAGGAGTCCCCTTTATTATCCCCCATATAACGCCTTTTAAGGAGTTTAGACGATGGCTCATAGGTCATCGTCTCAGATTTTGGAGCAGAGCCTCCAGAAAATGTCAACGCCCTGTGATAACAACTCCGTGTAATGGATGTTATCACATACGTAATCAAACGAGATAGGGAAGACACTATCAGGGGCATGAGGGTAGGTTCATAGCTAGGGGGAGTTACTCTCCCATATCAGCCCCACACAAAACGAAGCACCTAAACCCTAAGCCCCTAAACCCTGAGCCCCTAAACCCTGAACCCTAGACCCTGAACCCTAAACGCTAAGCCCTAAACCGCGTGGTTGTTGATTTTGTTTGGGTCTCCATCCCATGCTGGTTACTTGCCAGGCCAGAGTGTGAAAGGCCACCGCCGCCGAAGAGGTCAAAGAAGGCTTGGTCAAAGGTTCCCCCCCGGGTTCAGGGTTTGGGGTTTAGGGTTTAGAGTTTGCGGTTTAGGGTTACGGATTTTAGGGGTCCTCTAAGCCCTAAAGTATAAACCCTGAACCCAAACCTTAAAATCTAACCCGAACCCTTAAGCCCTCAACCCAAACTTAAAAACTAACCCAAACCCTGAAGATTAGCCCAAACCTTAAGTCCCAACTTACAAGATGCTTGAAAAAAGACTTCGCAGTTGGGGCTGGCGGGGTTGCAGAACTTGGGTCCAAATGCCAAGTAGGCGTGTGACCAGGACTTTTGTAACGGAAAGGGGAAGGGGATACTGACGATTATATTGGGATAATGGAAAANNATAGGGATTATAGGGGTCATATGAGTCTAGGGCTAAAGTTAAGAGTAGTGTTTAAGGTTTATGGATTACGGAGGCTTTGTGTTGGAACAACCAGACTGGTATTTCAGTAGCTGTGATGCCTATGTTGGTAATTGTCTAGGGATGCTTGAGAGTGAGAGAGAGAGAGAGAGAGAGAGAGAGGGGGGGACAGAGGGACAGACGCAGAGCCCTAAACCCTAAACCCCAAACCCCAAACCCTAAACCCTAGACTTTCCAGGGAGCTTCGAGAGTCTTGCAGGGGTCTTCAGAAGGCTCTCAAAGATTTGGGACAATGCTTCTGAGTCTTTCATACATGTAAAGATGTATGTATATCAATATCTAGAAACATATTTGCATAGAGAGCCTGAGGTACCCAGCCTCCTTCATAAGCTTAAATTTGGCATGGACAGCTGCAGTGGGGATCCCTAAACCATAAACCCTAAAAGATAGCGGCTGGGGAATTATGAAAACTCCAACTGCGAGATGGCCACTCCGAGAATGTAGGGTTTAAGGGTTTTGGTTTAGGGTTTGGGTTCTTGGGATTACAGCTTTAGGGTTTAGGCTTCAGGGTTTTGGATTTTCTGGATTCAGTGTTTTAGGATCTGGGGTTTTGTAGTGTGCAGATGTCCTGGAGTTCATTGACTGTAGCGTACAAGATCAATTTTCAACCCGGCAGGGGTGGAGATTTCCTTGCGGTGCCCTTGCAAGCTCCTCAAGAATATTCCCGTGGTTTACCTTTTATGGGACCCGAAGCGCTGAAGCCTATTGATTATAAGAAACGTGCAGTGGGGATGCAGCAACTGAACCTCTTCGGTTTGGATTACAGCTGCGCAACATACGCGACGCTCATTTGCATGGCTGCGGCCCTCAGTATCCACGACGTGCGACCCTTAAAACAAGGATTATATGCTTGCACAATGACTCTCATAGGGTCCTTAACTTAGGTGTTGGGAGTCACCACAATCTGGGATCCTAAAGCTTGCTTGCCCCCAAGAACTCTGTTGCCATTTTAGCTTCTAGGCCCTTGCGACCTAAATCACCCAAACATATCACAGAACCACGGATCCGCTGTCTCCTGAGCCCGCAAACTGCACAACGCGCAAGTTTTCAGTGAGAAGAGAGTATGAACTCACCAGATTTTGCCCCCCAAAAATCCGCTATGGCTAGCACATGGCTGGGATTGGGGTTACCCGGGTGACTTTGGGTCGCTCCTTCTGAGAAACGTTGCCCCACAGCCGCCTTTAGGTAAAACACCAGCAAAACCATCAGCAACCCCAATGCTTACACGCCAAGAATTAGGAACGCTTTTTCCTCCATTCCTCTAAGAATTCTCTTCATATAAATGCTAGTTGTTGAGATTGCCACTGTATAGCATAGATTTTTGCCCTGATGCACTGAAACACCCTGAAGATCGGGATTTGTCGCTGTACCCAGGTTGACTTGCAACAATAATGAATCAAATAGAAAAGGAAAACAACATGGAAACACATAGATGCAGGGTTATATGGGGATCTATGCCCCTTAAAGCTGCGTGGACTGTATCCTGAACCCTGGGCAGCCCTTGCCTGCAATCAACACGTGAGCTTTGAAAAGCACCAAAGCTACTAGAATGCTTCTGAAAACGTTACCTGGACCCCATGATCTCTTTACGGCTCCCAAATCCTTCGATTCCCTGGGGCCCTGCCAGTTGTGAGAAAACCCGAGTATAGTCACTGCTTGCAGGCTCTTGAGAGGCGAAGCTGTGCGTGCTCTGCTGTGGATGGAAGGGGCAACGGGTACACGGGCTTACGGGTCCACCACCTAGGTCGTAGATACTTTAGCCGCAAGTTACCTATAGAGGAATCCGTTTGGGTTCCGCTACATAATTTAGGTACTTGGACCTTAAACACTAAACTACTTGGACCCTGAAGGCCTGTAGCGCTTAGAGTGGAGGGTTTAGAGCTGAGGGTGGCTTGGGTGTGGGGTTCTTTAAAGGTTCAGGTTTAAGGTTAGGGTTAGGGTTTGGGACTTGTTTAGGAACTTGGGATTGAAGATTTAGGGACTGAGGATTTGCGGCCTATTGCTTTAGGGTACATACCCTGAATCCCTGTGTGTATATATGTATACATGCCCGCATGTCTTGTTTAACCTATATGCATATGGATAAGAGTGTGGCTGGATACAGATTAATTCATCTTTTTGCCTATGATAAAAAGCGGCCACATAAACTACACAGAAGCGCCCCTTCGCTTTTTAAAATCTGGCAGTTCAAGAAATGGTTGCCGTGGCTCATAGAAAGCCAGACTTCAAGGCCTTGCACGCAATCTTATGTCCCAAGCAACGCGCGGATTTCCGCAGAACGGTACGGTTGCTCCGAGCGTGCGTCCCTCGCTGACTTTCCCAGGCCTATGAGCAGTAATTTAGGGAAACCTGCGCAACAAAAAATGTGCTACTGCAGCTCTTGGCTGGAAACTTGATTTGGTGGTCTGCACTGCACCCTGTAGGGCCTGAACCCTCCGCCCCGAAGCCCAACGCCCCGAAGCCCAAGCCCCCAGCCCTACACTTTAAACCCGAAGCCAAAGCCTAAACCCCAATCCCTATTACTTTATCATCCCTATAAAGCCGGAAGGCTACTGGCCTTCAAAGACTGCGCCAGGCGCGGCAGCCTGCTTCCCTCACCCGGTCCACCAGCCTCGCCAGCGCCGCTAGCAGGCGCCGCGGGTCATGTGCGCACTGTAGCGGCCTAAAGAGTTAGGGGCACGTAGGCATGTATGTATATAGGCCCTATATACATGCCTTCGTACCTCTAACTAACATGGCGATACGCACGGATATACTTGGGTTTTAGGGTTTCTCAAAATAGGAGGGGGCCCCTTTCTGATTCTGGGAGTGCGGAGTTAGAAGGATTACAGCTGATCTTTTGGCGTCCCTGAAGTCAAACCCAAAACAAAACAGGGTAGGGAAGGGAAAAGAACATGGGAACTACCACATTGCTGCTGAGGGCTTAGTTTGTATTTTGCTGGAATAAGATGCTGTGGAATCGAGTGGAAAACACAAAGAATAATGACATGCAAGCTGGGAGAATATCCAGGTTTACAGAAACTGTATTTGGGGTCAGGTGAATTTCCTACAAGGAGGGGGCACACTCACATGCATGGCACACTCACCTGCCCTCAAATCATCATGGCGACGTGGTTACAACCTTAAGTGTCCAAGTACCCAGTAGTCATACGCCTACTAGCCAAAACCTGTACTGAAACATCTACTACCAAAATCCCAAGTACTCCATTTTTAGGGCCCCTAAACGTGTCGGACATTGTTTCGGGATTCTTCCTGTTTTAATGCTCAATAATGCTCACTTATGTCTCTGGCAGAGGAGCATTGACATCTATGCCAGCATAGGAGGGCCCCAATATAGACCCTAAATATTGTAGTCCCCGTTATAGGTACCCCCAAAATGGTACCCATAATTTCAGGAAACCACCCTATGATGACCTACACGGCAATCTGAGCTACAGTCTACACTCCTAGTACCCCATTTAATAAGCCCTAGAATGCTCCCCTCCTTAAACTTTAAGAAGTTTCGACACTAAGCCTTTAAGCCCTAAACGCTAAACACTACATAATCCCCCTCTTAGCTCATCTGCTTGTGCTCGCATGCCCAAATCGCGTGGTCTCAGGATCCTCTGAAAACCTGAACGACTACCTGGTGTCGTAACAGGCGTGGGGTTTAGGGTTTCGGGTTTAGGGTTCAGGGTTGAGAGTTTAGGGCCTTGCGCTTGGCGGTTCAAAGTTTTGGACATGCGGCCTAAGATTTAAGGATTGAGGTTCAGGAGTTTGGGTTCTTGGGTTCAGACTTTTGGGACTCAGCAAGAACTTGCTTGGAGTTTAGGTCGCCAGGGGCCACTGGGTTAGTTTAGGGAGATGGGACGTTTTCAGTGCTGCCTACAGCACGCTATGAAGGAACTTCATGGTAGGACAAGGCAGTGTCGAATACCATACTGCAGGGGCCTACATGATTTTCTATATGATGGTCCTAGATTCCTTGTAAGCTTAGTGAGGTACCTCTCACAGACTTCTAGAACATGTTGGCAATTGTTGCGGTCCGTGTAGTAACTCCACAGCATTCATTCAGGCTTCTTGGGGCGATGGGATAAGGCATGCTGCGGATGCATTCTACGCCATACTAGCCTGGATTCCCGCGTGGTCGCAACTCAGTTTTGCCTTGCGCACCTGGCCTTAAAGTAATGCAGCAAGGGCAGGAGCCCTTTACCGACCTGCTTGAAGTGGCCAGGGTCCACGAGGAAGGTCCAAAATTTCACCCTCGGGACGTGTAATTGAGACGAGAATCTTGGTCATCCCAACCCTATAAGTTCCATACAACGGCGCTTGGGGTTAGCAAACTTTCCTGTTTATTCGTGGCATGGTTTCTTGCAGCAAATCACTTGCCAGCCACACAAGCCTCTAAGAAACAGCCACCACAAGCTGAAAGCAGAGCTCTGCGACGTAACGCTGAAACACATACATACATGCATGAACTAAAGCCGAAGTATAGGTCAACATCACGAAAAATGGGTGGACACACTATCGAGGAAGGCAATTCTTGCTTACTCGTGACATGGAGGTTTCTCAAATGCTTCCTGTACAGTCCCAAATCACCATAATCTCAAGAGCGGCTGACCCCTTTGGAGAACCCACATCCGATGTCACCAGCTCAGCTACAAAAAAGTTCCGGAGGGGATGGATCCTCATAGGTGTCCCTATGATCCCTCACCCATTCCGCATTCCCAACTAAGCAGTCAATGTTAGGACATTTTTTCGGTTATCCATGAATTGATTGACCTTGGATCGCGGCTTCGCCACCCCGCGTGCCTCGAAATTACTGCACCCAAGTATCTAATGTACTCTGCCTGTCTTTTTGATAGGGTGCCCGCAAAGAAGCCGAAATCTTGATAAATTTCCATGCCATGCAACTGAGAACCAATTTCATTTGATGCGCCGAACTGTCCACCACATGAAGCTTCTGTGAGGACATGGATAATCAATCCTTGCCCCTGATTTTAAAGGGCTCTGGCCCCACTAATGTGTATACTCCCGTACCGTATTTCATCTTGTGGGGTATTTAATGTAGGGTCCTATCGAAATCTATTTAGAATCGTATATTATCTATTTGATGAAGCCGAATGGCAGACAGATTAACTCGATTCAAAATCGTAATAAAATCGTCAAAACCATTTCAAACAAAGTACAAGCCGTTGAGATCCAATGACAATCTAGATAAAACCTGTTCAAAAACCATTCAAAAAACGTGATCAAACACAGTAAAATCCACTCAACATCGAATTGAAATATAATTATCGACTTGTTCCTTTTTTGACCGTTATGTACGAATCAAATTACAAACTAGCTTTTAAACACGGTTTAAATCTCAATAAAGCCCAAATAAACCGCATTCAGATTCTATGCCAACTCCTTCATAAAAAACCAGTCAGAAACCATCCAAGTCTAGGAAATTCAGGAGATCCCTAATCCTAAAGAGTCGTGCTAGGGCCCATCCCTAACTCACAGGATTCGAGCCGTAGTTAACTTTAGTCTTGGCCCTTTTGAAAGTAGTCTTGGGGGGCGGATTTCAGAACGTGGAATTCTGGGGAGCCCGTTGTTTACAATGTGTCCCTAGGAGCGATCCCAAAAAGGGACCCCGGCTGATGAGGAACTTGCAGATCTCGCAGTTGAATGCATACCGGAGACGCATGCAATGTTCATACATCATGCAGAAGAGGGCACACATCCTGCCAGCCGTCAAGTAGCACCTCAAGGGGCAATATTTGGGCGTCGGCCTAGGGACTCTTCCTATCCGTAACTCGTAAAAACCTGTCAGTAGCACCGTTTAGCCTGCCAACACAGGCAAATGTCTACGCCAACAATTCCAAACCGTCAGCCACTGACAACCCTTAACCCTTATGTCTACGCCAACAATTCCAAACCGTCAGCCACTGACAACCCTTAACCCTTAACCACGAACCCTTAACCATGATTCCTGAATCCGCGAATGTCTTGAGCCCTCCAGCTGGCGCAGCACCCTGGAACAGGTAACTGGGCAGTGCGTGGTTCGAATTCGCCGCTGTGGCATTCTACAAAAAGCGTCGTTTGCTCCACACGCTTGCAGGTTAGGATTTAGGGCGTTGAAGAAGATTGGGGTTCGTGAACCTAAGTATGACGACAGGGGGATATGGTGGGACTAGATATCATCATGGGCATCCCACTTTCTTTCGCTCCAGCTTACCAGGGGGGTTATGTATTGCCCCAGGGCTGGGGTCTACGGGGCTCATAACGTTAGGAATTGCATAGTACGTAGGAACAAACCCCATAACGCCAGGTCCATGTCTGAGTCATTAAGGATGCCCGGTCCCATTAACCCAGTAGAAAAACAGCAAATGTCAAGGACTCCCAAAAGCTGAGGCACCACGCACCACAAGGCGTTCTTAAGAGCCTAGGGTTTCGGGTCTAGGGTTTAGGGTTTAGGGCACATCTTGGGCGCCTTAAGGGGCTATGTGACACGTGTGCAAAGCATGTACCGCCACATGGCGGAGCCGGTCAAAACGCCCCTATAACATCCTTCTCGGGGCCCAGCAGTATTACTGTGGATTCCCCATACACCTGAAGGGCTGCTAAGGGTTCACGTTACATGTTGTGGAACTCGAAGCATTAGTCACGAAACGAGGGGCATAGAGAGACGTGCCCTGAGGGGGCCGTAGGGTCCCCTGGCGCCTGAACAAGAAAGGACCTGATAGCTCTGTGCATATATGTATGTGTGTGTATGTACAGTATAGACATGCGTATAGATATATTTCATATGTACAGATATGTACATATTTCCCTCGTTGTCCCAACATGCCAAGCGGACACTGATTGAGTTGACGCGGCCATAGGCGGGGTGTGCCTGAGATGTGCCATTGGTGGAGGAGGATTTGCTGGTCTGCGGCCGGTGCGTGTGTAAGAGTGGGGACCGGTTGGGTAAACTGCTCTTTCTCTGAGCTTGCGCCCGCCAGCTTGGTACCTCGGTGAGGGATCGAAATCAATAGCCTGACAGACGCACCAAGCCTCGTCTATAATTGTTCTTCTTCCTAAATCTCGAATGACACAGCATGCGGTGTAGCGCTTTGGGTCGTAAAGGCCAAGGACCAAGTCTGGGGAATTCAAGGGTTAGCTCATGGTGCTTATTCTGATGTCTTGTGTTTCCGAAGTCTTCCATCTCAAGCGTGAAGCATGTTGCTGCAAGCAAGTCTCGAGGATGATCCCTGTGAAAACATGTTTCTACAGGGCGATAAGGATGTAGAATCCCTACAGGAGCACTGAACACGTGGTCCCATGTCATGAGCCTGGACAAAAGGTTGAAACTTCACCCCTGGAAAGCGTTGATCTATGAGACACAATCCGTCTTGTATCACTGTCGCTATATAACCTCTACATAACCTCTATAACCCCTTCATAAACCCCATGGATCAGCCTCGCTTAAGTAGCTTCTATCTTGACATTGCCGCAGAGAATTGACGCTTGCCGGGCCATCGTGGGCATGTCTGCATGCAATGTTAACGCAGCGTTGGCCGGGTACTCAGCATGGCGCATTATCAGGACCATTAGGTTACCCTAAGGGTCTCGGACCCGAATAATAGGATAGTTTTAGGGCCCAAATACCATTGATGATATTCATGGTATTTGGAACCTGAAGCCCTATTATTTGGGTCCTTGGACCCTTAGGTTACCTTCCAATTCATTTTGAGTTGCTAGGGTGTGGAGTCTACTTTTTTACTTGGAGGATTGGAAGGAGACATCCTGATCCCCAAATCAGGAACTATTTCATGTTGCAGTCTCTCTGAGAGGTACTGCATTCAGCAGAGATCCACACGCAATTTTGAATTTTGGTGCTCATCACCGTAGACCCTAAAACCCTAAACCCCGAAACCTAAATCCTGCAAGCTTAAACCCCAAACCCATTTGAAGTTCCTGAGGTACCGAGTAAGATTACGTATATCCTCCTGTTGAGTATAGTATGCTAGACATAATCTTATTGGGTTCAACCACCAAAAAAGCACAATTCATTTCGCAGTCTAAACTCCTAGTATCCGCCCTAAGAACCCCTATAATACTCCCCTATATCATCCCCATACATAACCCCCTTGAAGGAGTTTAGACCCCTAAACCCGAAATCCTAAACCCTTAACCCTAAACCCTAATTCCTAAATCCTAAACCCCCTAAATCCCTAATTCCTAAATCCTAAACCCCCTAAACCCTAAACCCTGAATCCTAAATGCTAAACCCTAAACCCTAAATCCTAAACCCTAAACCCTAAATCCCTAAACCCAATCCTAAACCCTAAATCCCTAAACCCTTAATCCTAAACTCTAAATCCCTACACCCTAAACCCTAAACCCTAAATCCCTAAAACCCTAAAACCCTAAACCCTAATATAAATGGAGCATGAGGCCAGGGAAGAGTATGAGCGGATTCAGGAGGAGGAGGAGCTTTATGATGCTCGGCGATGGGAGTCCTTTGTGGAGGCCCGCCTGGATGATGCTGCCTCCAGTTCCGAGAGCAGCACGGTCCGCTTGGACGCCAGAAAGTGGGAAGACGTCGCCATGAAGGACCAGCTTGAGTGGCAGGCCAGTAAACGTCTCCGAGGGCATGATGACCTTGCTGTTCTGAGTTCGGCAGTCTGAGGTGTCCGCGTCTGTAGGAACTTTTCCAGGGGTTGATGCTCAGGGTGAGGGTCTGTATATGGAAAACCCCCTTGGGTTCGTGCAAAGCCCCTTGGGAGGTGATTACAATTGCTGGGCACAGGGCCTGGTGCGACAGCTCCTTGAAGAGGCTTGGATGGAAAAGTCCGCTACCCTCCCTCAAAAAAAAAACCCTAAATATAATCTCCTATGGTTCCTGGGCACCTCGCCCAGGCGCCCGACCTCGCAAGCGAGGTGGCAGCCATACGCGAGGACTGCAAGAGACATACAGTAGGGTTTAGAGTTTAGGGTTTACGGGTTTAGGGTTTGGGGGTTAGGGTTTAGGGTTGAGGGGATCAATGTTAGGGATCCTTTAAAGGGTTATATAGGGGTTATATAGGGTTTAGGGTTTAGGGTTTAGGATTCAGGGTTAGGGATTTTTTAGAGGGGGATATAGGGGCTATATGGGGGTTATATAGGGATATACAGGGTTTAGGGATCATTTTATACTTCTTGGGGTATAGGATTCCATGTATTGATGTAAAAAGGATCCTTTATCTTCCCAGGGTAGTGTGGACTAAGGTACAGTAGACTGGGTTACTGATAGGGAACTTAGGTTAGGGTTTAGGATGTAAGTTAACATTTTACGGGTACATCGAGTTTAGGGTTTACGGATGAAGGTTGAGGGTCTAAGTTACCATATCATGAGTTTTTTCGGGTCCAGGGTCTGGGGTTCAGAGTTTAGGGTTCAGTTTTCAGGGTTTAGGGCTACCCTATTGCGGGTACTGCAATTCATGGCGTTTCCTTATTACTGTCAATTGATTTAACCTCCTTCTCAGCAACCCAGTGGAAGCTTGAATACGCTAATCAGATGCTTTAAAAGGCTTATGTGGATGATAGGGATGTAGCGGTGTCATATTGGGATGTATGGGGTTCAGGCGGTTCAGGGTCGGGGTTTGTTTTCTTGTTTCTCGCTTCGGGTTTGTGGTTTAGGGTTTAGGGTTCGGGGTTTTACAGGGTTTTCGTAGCAAACCAAAAAGGGAGTGTTCAGGGATAGAACAGTGGACAACTAACAGAAAGAACATTGAAAGCTGGGCTTATATTAAGGTAAGCCAGAGCCCTATTACTCCTGCAATATTAGGATTTGAGGCGTAGTCTTTGCTTAAGGGTTGCGGAATCAAGATCAAAAGTTGAGCAGGGTTCACAAATTCGTGTTTAGAGTTCAAGGCTGGGTTCAGGGATCAGGAAAATGGGGCCGCATGTGGAGGCTGATGGAATGTTATAAGTAGCCATCACTGGGATTACCGCAGCTGTACCTTTCTCAGGGTGCACGTTTCCTTGTTTACAGTGTAATACATAAGTACCCATATAAGCTGCTAAACCATAAATAGTAGCTTCCAATAGGGATAACCCCTATATGTCCTTAGACAACCCTTATCCGAGTACAACTTCTACGCATCCCCTTTCTTGACAATCTTTGTAAAACCCTCAGCCATAGAGCCCAAGCCCAGGTCGCCAAGCAGCAAGCCCTAGAGTTTAGGGTTTAGGGCAGGAGGTCCCTAGATGTTTCATTGCCTATACCTGGAGATCCAAGTTGACTGTAACGGATAATGGAAAAGTATATTGGGTTATTTTGGGATAATGGAAAATGGAATGGAAACTACTATTTAGGGTTTAGGGGTTAGGATTTAGGGTTTAACTTTATCCTCGTTTCCTATTACGGAGTACCGTAGTGTAGCCAGCTGCATTTGAAGGTTGTTCTCGAACCCCCAAAGACTAAGACCCCAAAGCCTAGGTGTTTACGGTTTCGCGTTTGGGTTTAGGGTTGAGGGCTTATAAGCTCCAACCCTAGCTCCAACCCTAAATCCCTAAACCCCAAATCCCTAAAACTCTAAACCCAGGCCTACCCATTATAGTAGCTTCCATTTCCTTTTCCATTATCCCTATATACCCCCTATAATCCCTATATAACCCATATAATCCCTGTAGTTTCCATTTTCTTTTCCATTATCCATGGGGGTTTGGAACGCGGTGGTTCGGCTCACTGGCACAGCACATCACCTTGAGAGTGTGCACCTGGAGTTCCTGGGTTCAGGATTCCTATATGAGCCATAGTCTAAACTCCTTAAAGGGGGTTATATAGGGGATTATATAGGGGACTACTATAGGGGGTATTAAGGGGGATTTTGAAGAAAATGGAAACTACTATAGCATATTGGGTTTATATTGGGATAATGGAAAATGAAATGGAAACTACTATTTAGGGTTTAGGGTTTAGGATTTAGGGTTTGGGGATGCAGACTGCATGTATAGGGATCTGGGGTTAGGGGTTTGGTGTATTTAGGGTTGTTTGGCCTGGTGATTTCCAATTTAGGGCTCAGGGTTTTGGTAAGGATTCTTTTGAGTTTTCGGTTTCAAAAGCCTGCTGGGTGGTTCGTAGATTCTACATTTTTATATAGACTAGGTAACTAGGGACCCCCATACTCATGGCCCATGGTTCAACCCTAGATTTCCTGCACAGGAGCTGGCAGCCCTTTCAGAGCTTCTGTGCCTTGGATCTTCGCTGTGGCTGTCGGGGTTAGGGGAAGTTTGGCTTTTCGAGTGTGGGGCATGTAGGCAGGGCTCATTTTGAGGGTTTGAGGTTTTGTTCTGAAGTTTTGGGCTTCAGGGGGTTCTATGGGCTTCAGAATCCCCTAAACCCTTAACCCTGAACTAAAGTGCGTCCGTGGGCTTCAGACTCCAAATTTCAAAAGATTGCTTGCAACCTTGCCGAGTCGAAGCTGATTTCTTCCGACACAGAGTGTTTCTTACTGATTCTGGGCAGGGAAGAAGGGAATATAATCCCCTTATGAGCCATAGTCCAAACTCGCTAAATGAGGGCTATATCGGGGATGATATAGGGGACTACGCTGGGGGCTTACTAAGGGGGATACTAGGAGTGTAGACCATAGTTCATAGAATGTATCAACTTATCTCAAAAAAACCGTTAAGTTTTTTGTCGCTTGCAAAGCACCGGTTGCTCGACGAGCATACTTGTCCTTTCAAATTTGGTGCAATCCCAAAAATCAGACACCTTTATGGGGTCCTCATAATAAGGATTATCGTTTTGGTGGTCTATAGTGAAGTACCTCCTATTCATGGAAACGACCATATCCCTCAAAGATTCTTTATTCATGCTGATGAATGCTTCTTGCTCTGATAATTCAGATGCGCGTTCACCAGTGTCTCCTTGCTGGGCATGTTCTGCCCATGCTCCATGCAAGCCCACTCCCGTCTAGCAGCAAGTGGTTTGCAGTATCCTCCGTAGGAAGAGAGGCGGTTTTTTAAGGTCCGTGCGGAAATGTCCGACGGCTGGGCGGATTTTGCAAGTCGTGCCTGTGTAGAACGTAGCCGTATGCTACTTGTATCACCGCTAGCATAACTCTGCATGTATGGTTCATTCATAGCAAGTTAACGGGCTGCACCAACATCATCACGCATACCGTCATTGTGCTGGGCAAGAAGGCAATCAAGCAATTAGCCCAAGATTGCGCACGCTGGTCCAGAATCGGGCTCCCAAAGCCCGGAAACCAGCTCATCAGTGAGTGGCACTGTGCCAAGGTTCTGCAAGGGCATTGTTGGCGAAGGTAGCGCAAGGGGAAGCTTGCTGAAGCGGAATTTGGTGAGGGATTTAGAGGCGACAGTTCAGGGTGCTCTGGGCAACTTCGCTTCAGTTTTTTGAGGCTGGAAACCCAAACTTGCTGGTTGATGAGGCTTCATATTCAAGACTGGTTTGCTCTGGGTTCAGGTTCTGAATCGGGGTGGTTCTCGAACATGTTTGTGGTAGTTGCGGGGTATATAAGTTGGACCACACTTCACAACATGTTCAAACTTGTTCAAACGTCTTTGCTCAGCCGAGGGCGGATGTAGGGTTGACGGTTGATCCCGTCGCTATCAAAATTTACCCTGAGGGGGCAAGTATTCAATAATCATGCACCTACCCAACACTTGACCCAAAACCTGTCTAGAACGACGAGTACCAACATTCCAAGTACTCAAATATTGTGTGCGTGGACCCTTAGGGTAATGGGTTCTTTTGGCGTCCCAAGTCCCAAACTTAGGACCCCTTGGCTATCATATGATTATAGTATGGTCCTTACTTGGCGAGTTGGGGCTACCAAAATTCTCTTGCTCGCAAAACAAAAACTTCATATTTCATGGTTCAGCTTTGCCCGTTTGATTCTCCATTGTTGGGGTAAGAATTATCCCTAGTAGTTTCCATTCGCGGTTCTGACTATCCCTATGTTTGACCCTCATGGGTTTGTATATATAAATATATATTACTAAACCCTAAACCCTAAACCCTAATATAGATATACATTATGAAATCATACTGGCACACCACTGTCAAGGCTGCGTCTAAAACCAGGACTTTGGCTTCCGCAAGCTGTCCACGGTTTAGGGTTTAGCCCGCGTTCAGCAACAGTTGGAGAACGATACTCCTATAATTCTATGTAGACCTAAGCTCTAAACCCTAAACCTTAGCCTTAGACCCTATAAACCCTAAACACTGTTACTGGGTGGGGGCCAGTACTCCAAGGCTTAGGGTCTAGGACCCAAGGCTTAGGGTTTAGGAGCGCTAGAATCTCAAATCCTACACTTTCTGGACGAGAGCTTCAGGGATAGAGGGCGGAGTGACAATATCAATTGGGGGAAAATTAGGGTTATAACAGGCATTTATGGGGACAATGGAAAAGAAAATGGAAACTACTATAATGTGGTTATATAGGGTTCACACGCCGGGAAACTAACATGGAAACCCAAAANNTATAAGGACTACAGTCCCTTTAAAAGAGGGCTATTTGGGTTTCCATGTTAGTTTGGGCTGTTTAGGGTATGAAGGGACTATGTAGGGAACCCTGCCTGCTGGTAAGTTTAGGGTTTAGGGCTTAGGTTCTGGAGTGGCAAAGTGTTCTGAAAGATTCAGGGTTTACGGTTACGGGTTTGGGGTGTAGGGGTTTAGGGTTTAGGGCACGTGAGCACCTGCAGACATAGGCATTTCTTATCTTTAGGTCCCTGCCGGCCATCTGAGATAGTTAAGAAGCTGGCTCCAGTACATCCCTATACACCCCGCAGAGCCATGGCAGTGCATATGAAGCTAGAACTTTAACCAACCTAGACTTACTGGTTCATAGTTGGGAATAAGGGAAGAGATTATATATATAGGGCTTATATAGAGGTTATACTCCCGAATTCCCTACTAAGAACCAGGAAGTAGAACGGGCTCAGAACCCACACCCTCAACCCTAAACCCTAAACCCCAAACCCGAAACCCTAAACCTTAAACCCTAAAATCTAAACCTTAAACCCTAAAATCTAAACCCTAAACCTTAAACCCGTAAACCCTAACCTCTAGTAGATGAAGCGCGGAGGCCGCTTCCGGGCGCAGCTGCATCAGCGGCGCTTTCGTCGAGCTTTGGAGCGCTACCCGCTGAAGGACGCGGTTTAGGGTTCAGGGTTTAGGGTTTAGGATTTAGGGTTTAGGGTGTAGGATTTGGGGTTTAGGGTTTAGGGTTGTGTAATGAGATGATCTATACCTAAACCCCAACAGTATGTAAAATAATAGCCTTAAACCCCTTAACAACAGCCCAAAAGGCCATTATTTTACATACCTTTGAGGTTTAGGTAGTCTAAAACTCCCCAAGGGTGGGATTATGTAGGGTTTAGGGTTGTAGATTTTCAGTGTTTTAGGGTTTGAGGGTTTAGGGTTTAGGCTCTCAACTCCTTAAAGGGGCGTATAGAGGGGATTATTTAGGGGACTATTGTAGGGGTTATTAAGGGGATACTAGGAGTTTTAGACTATAGCTCAGATGATTATATTTTGCGGTTTACAGCGCTTGTAGGGTTTAGGGGGCATCCAGGTTTTTTTTTCCATAGGCTTTGGGGCCCAGAGTTGTTGGATCAAGATGTCTGGGCATTCGGTTCAGAATTTAGGGTCGAGGGCTTGGCTTAGGATTGAGAGTCTATGAGCGCGCAGCCCCTGCCACGATCTGGAACTGCATAGCGTGGATCAACCTTCAACATCTAACACACTTTTAAGTGGGATCCCTACTAACCCACCCTACACTACCCCCGCTAGGTTCCGCCTTAATTAGGGTTGAGGGATATCTAGGGTCAAGTAAGGCTACTGGAGGTGGAGCGGGGGCCGGGGGCCGGGGGGAGTAGGTGAACCCATTTCTTTTGCTTATCAATACATTATTGGGATTATAATATAGGGATAATGGAAAACAAAATGGAAACTACTATAGCGGTTTATATAGGGTTTAGGGCACAAAAGCGCGAAGTATCAAGTTCTCATGGACCCATTGGCAGGCGGAAGGAGCGACGGCAACGCTGCAGGCCGCCATGTGTTCCAAGGACGGTTTAGGGTTTGGCGTCTCTACTCTGGGAGGAGTGGCCATAAAGGAAGAAGAATGACTTACAATGAGACGGAGTTTTGAAATTTGAAGAAGTTCAAAGGTAACATTTGGCACTGAAAGGTCTGTGCACATCCTCAGGGTTCGATTTCCGCGTGATTCGCGATGAGATGCTCTGAGATGTTTTAGACCCTTCTTTGGTCAATAATTAGCCGAAACGGTAGGACTGGCTAGTGAGTACATCCCGTGCGCATGTATGCTCACCCCCACCCCTCTCAAACGCATGTCTTTGCATGCAGGCGTCATGAGTCTTATGTGCGTGTATCAAAGTTGCCTCTCAGCGTAGACAGGTGGAACCATGCCTGTGTATGTGTGGTGCTACCCCCATGGGCCAACTTCGATTTTCCAAGCTTCGACTTCATACCATTTTTGCATCCCCAGCCCCAAAAATGTGACCCTATGACTATCATACTGGGTACCCCAGTCGTACCCTTCTTGTCCTTCTTAGTTTGGGGTCTCCTTATTAAAGCTGAACATCAGGAACCAGGGTACCCTCATTATTAAGGGGTTACTGGGTTCCTAAACCCTAAACCCTAAACCATATGACCGCCAGAGGATCCTAACTTTAGAGGGGTTGGGGCAACCCCTGTTGACCAGAAATTCCAGTCTCTTGACTACTTAGTATTGATCCCTAAAGTATAGTCCTAAACCCTAAACCCCTAAACCCCTAAACCTCAAGCCCCTCGCACCTTAAGCCCTGACGCCCGAATCCCTAAACCCCTAAACCCTAGAACCCCACCACCTAACCCAAAACCCAAAACCTGAGACGTAGCCCCAAATCCAACAGGGGTAAGTGTTTAGTTAAGGTTTAGGGTTTAGAGCCCTAAACCCTAAACTCTAAACCTTAGGGCTTAGGGGTTAGCATCCAGGACATTGCAGCCTCCATCTTTGCCTTTGTGGGGTTCCCAGTGACGAGCTCAGCTGTTAAACTCGGCTGAAGGTTTAGGGTTTAGGGTTTAGGGATTAGGGTTTAGGGTTTAGGGTTTAGGGGTTTAGGGTTCAGGGTTTAAAAGTTTACGGTCTCGGGTTTAGGATTTGGGGTTTAAGGTTGCTTGTCCGAATTTCAGAGTGCGGAGCGCTAATAGAAATGTTGTTTTTCAGAATGTGGGTCGCATATGATTATAAGATATAACTCAACATGCTCGACTGATTGTATCGCTTCCGGCAAAGGGAACCCTAAATTTTTGGAAGCCCCCAAATCATGAACCTCATGACATTTCCTAAAACGGGCCCATGCGGGAAGGGGCGCTTTTCAGGATTCATTCCTCCTTAGACTAAACGAGAGATAGGGCGCAATGTGTGGGGTATATTGCCCCTCAGTTCAAGGTATACAGGTGTGCGCAAGGTGTGGAATCTGGTGCGCAGTTTTCAGACGGTTCTAACTTCGACAATTTTGGATGCCTGGGACTCATGTTTTGGAGTTCCTCCTTCCTCAACATCCTGAGTTTTTCTTTGGTGGTTTAGGGTTAGGGATTTCTTAGGGTTGTAGATTAGCAGTTTTAGGAGTGGACCAAAGCAGTATCAGACGTGGACGCCAAAGGTGCAGCAGCTTCAGGGGTTCTTTGGGTTATACATACAGTAACACTAGTGCTTGTTATGCCCCATCCCCTCCCCTAATATTAACCACCCCACCCCCTAAAGTTACATACTCCCAATATATCTTGCAATATACCACAATGGGGAGTATTTTATATGAGGGCAAGTGGTGCGGTCTAATTTTAGGGGCAGAGGACTAACTAACCTTAGCATCCCAAGGGGTAACCCGAGTTGGAGGACCTCCCGTGTGATATGAGCTGTGGTCTAAACTCCTCAAAGGGGGTTATAGAGGGGATTATATAGGGGAGTATTATTAGGGTTATTATTGGGATACTAGGAGTTTAGACTGCAGCTCATATGAAGCCTGCCGTTTTTGATTGAAAGTTGGGGCTTTGGGCCGTTCACTGATAGAATGTGCCCCATCCCTTCACCCTCATTCTCCCAAACTGCACTTCGAGGTATCTTGCTTCCGCGCTGGTTCCAAAGCCCTCAGCCAGACTGCAACGCCGGCAGAGCTGAAGGCATGTGAGTAGTATTTTTTGAGTAAGATTTTATCCTCCTTTTGGGGTATAGTATTTCATATAAGGAATAGAATCTTACTAGGTTCAACCACCAAAAAAACACTACTCATGCGTCAATCTCCCAAAATTGTCAACATGCGGGTCCCTATCCCCGAATGTCTGTAAATATTACCTAGATTGGGCTATTTGGATCCCTAAAGAGGGGTCCTATTAATTCTAATGCAGATGCCAATCTGATTTTCCACCATTTGTGGAATTTTAGGCCAAGCCCATGTGCTTTGTAACTCTGCGGCTTTGTATTGGAGCGTTTCCATTGAATCAAAATCAGGGCCCCTATCATGCCCCTAATGGCGTGGAGCTCCAACAAAGGGTTCTTGATGTTCAGAAGCCCTAAACCCTAAACCCTAAACCGCCCTAAACCCTAGTCCGAAACCGTCCGCCTTAGTCCCTCCCTGTGGAAGGCCTCTTCCATCGGGCGAATCTTCGTGGTTGGCGGGGAGAGCAATGGGTTTCCCGGCTTATGGAGCTCTAGAAAGCAGTGGGGTGATATTTTCAGTAAGTAGTCTATTCCTCAAACAACCAATAACTTACATAAGGGGCAAGATTATGTCCACTCTTGCGTATTCTTAATCTCCCGTGTGTCGACCACTGAAAGCATTGTTCACTAGGGGTGACCTTGGTCTTGGGCGTTGGCGAGGGGGTGCGGTGTTGGCTTCCATCAGTTGTTCTTGCAGTACTTCTGGTCATAAGACCTTGGGGTGAGTTTGAGATCCACTGTAGCGGGTGATCTGACGGACTAGAGAAGTGTTAATCTCTCTCTCTCTGGTTCCTCTTCCTTGTTGTTCTTCTTCTTGGAATCATGGAGATCATTGCTTTGTTTCAGCTGCTATTGCTTGAATCCCTGCCTTTCCAATAGTGTGTTGTGTGCGTATGGGTCGCATTCTACTTGTAGTACTGAGCGAAGCAGCACAAGAGCACGTGTTTGTGTGGGCTGGTTGAACTACGCATCTGTTTACTCCATGCCTTTTGCTCACGTATGCTTCAGTTTGGGCGCAGAGGGTCATCGGGGCAGTTGTGTTAGGAGAAGGATGCCCACCTTGCAAGATGCGTCTCTGAATGTCGGCGTCACTTCAGGCAGTACTTGGCATCAGCGGAGGTCTTCAACCCGGAGTTAGATCGCTGGGAGGCCTGCGCGTTATTGTCCCTCTATTTTCTTTCAGCAGGTCGCACCTAACTTGCGTCTGAAGCGCCCGCCTAAGCCCCCGGCTGTGCTGTGTGGTATGGTAACAACACCCCATGGCATCCCCACACCAGCCTTCAGCAACTTCTGCTACCTGTACCACTTTGTTGCTGTTAAGGAACTTAACATTAAGTTGTTGTATTGGAGAACCAAATGGCAAAGACAGCGGGACAGGAAATGACAACCGGGGTTGCTAGGGTTCTAGCTCAGGATGTGTTCTGGATTTGCCCGTTCCTTTCCATGGCGGGCCTTCAAGTAGAGAGATGGCTTTTATGCCCGAGAGTACAGGCTACGCTGCTTAATGAAGTAGGTTTGTGTACACATGGGCAGTTATTGCACGTGTGTACATGTGAATACCATGACCCCCGACCTCAAATGCCAAACCCCCACACTCCCAATCCGCATGCACACACCCAGAGTTCTAAAGCCCCACCCCAAACTAACGGGTGGATCATTCGTGCGCCCAAGCCATGTAAATATTTACTAGCACATTCCTGGCACACGTACGCCGCAAGTCCGAAACTGTAAGCCACATGGACTCTGTATTGTATCAGGCTTGGCCTTCGGTGATACCTCCCATCATCACCCTTTCATATGCTGCTATGCTATTTCTATTTCGGCTAAGGAGTCTACAATGAAACCCCCATGCTGAAATTCAAGAAGAGGGTAATTTTGGGCCAATGTTGGGGATCATATTGAGCTTCTTTTTGAGGATGAGGAACGGACCTGGGCTAACAGGCTGTTCGCGGGGTTTAGCGTCTAGGGTTGTGGATTCAGGGTTATGGGTACGACAGGGACTTTGCACTAAGCATCCTGAAATTGTCTAGATGAGCTACTGTCTAAACTCCTTTAAGGGGTTATTAGGGGACTACTATAGGGCTTATTATGGGGGATACTAGGAGTTTAGACTATAGCTCAGATGATTTTTGCATGGAAGGATCTTCCACCCATCCCGGCACCACGGGCTCATTCTGCGGCTACGAGTCTACGAGGACCGGTATGTGCATGTACTCAGACATATGTCCACATGTATGGTAGCTTCCCCAAATAGCGGAACTCCACAATAGACTCCCAAATACTATAGTCCTTATTTCAGGGAGCCCAAAAAGGTATCCCCGATTTTGGAAAACCTTCTACCCTAAACCTTACATACCCTATATTGCCCCTATATAGCCCCCATATGCGTGCTCTACGCATACCAATGGATATGTGGAGTAGTGTATTGGATAGCCGTATTCGGAGAGAAGAACGCTAAACAATAAAACCCTAAACCCTAAAGCCCTAAATCCATAGGGTTTAGGAGGTGATGTTCAAGATTTGCGCTTCAGGGTGGGGCTGCGGAGCTCGGCGCGGTTGTTCATGTAAGGATGCAACCACCAAGAAAAAGTCCCAGTGTCCATTTTGCTTTGCATTTTTGATTCTGCATTATTAGTCTAATATCCTGAAACCCTAGGCAGGATTTGCTATTCCGCTATCCCGATACGATCAACACATTCAACTTGCTGCTCCTGCTGCGGCACAATGAGCTCATGAAGGAGGGTCCAGGTGCCTTACGAAAAAAAAATGACGCCAGCTGTTAAGAGGGCTTCTGTCAACACACTGACAGCTCTGCATCACGCAAGCTTCCATGCACAGCTCGTTTGATGTGAATCCGGCCAGGCAAGCTCTACATCTGTGGTGGGTCAGATGGGCTTCAGGTATCGCAGAGGCAGCGCATGCTATTGGTGGGTGCTTAGCTCTCCCTGCTGCTTCACGGTTGCATCATTGGTCTGCGGTCGGTACCCTGGCCTGTGTTGTCTCAAAAGTCCTACTTGGAGTGTCCAGGAGGAGTAGCAATTCACTTTCACAACGCCCATACCCCTATGAGTTATATTAGTCATTGTCGCTTGTTTATGAAGCCAATCGATTCAACCACCATCTCCAAGTAGCACTAGAGCCCGCGACGGCTCACATGCAGCCACGCCATACCACACGATCACGGGAGATTTTGGAAGGGTATCTGTTTTTGGGGGTTTAGGTCTAGGTTTCATGGTGAGAATCAGGATTTGGGGCTGGAATCAGCCCTTGGCAAGAAATCCGTCAGTAGGTCTCAAGTACCTGCACTACAGCCGAACTTGACCCCTTGCAAATTGCGGACTCTTGCCCAACACGTTTCCGTGGCGTCAGACCAAGTCGAGAGGGATATACCCTAGTAGAACTGAACCCTCAAACGCAAGGACGTCCGGGGCCTAGGAAGTTCGTATAGCTACGTCAGCGCCATACTGGGCCTTTTTGAAAAGTCTTGGTCACTTATATGCCCCAGCAAAAACGTGCAGGCATCGTTGAGAACCTTAATTGGAAGCTGCCAAATCCTGAGTGTCAGATCAGGGCTTAGCTTTTGGCATTTGGGCCCTAAACCCACAACCCTAAAACCTCAATCATTTGTATTCCCAATATACTCTATAGTAGTTTCAAATTTATTTTCCATTATCCCTAGTATTACCCCCCCTCCTGTCAGGGTCGTCGCCTATGTCCCGTCTACGCAGATGTGGATAGACATGTGCCTTGACTGCAAGCTCCAAAGGCTTCCGATTCCAGCAGCATCGCAAACTCTTGCTTTTTTTAAGGGTTCCAGGGTTTAGGGTTTAGGGTAAAAACCAACCCTAAGGGTCCAAGGACCCAGATAATAGAGTGTTAGGGCCCACATACTATGATATTAATGGTACTTGGGCCCTCAAAATCCTGTTCTTTGGGTCCTTGGACCCTCAGGCTTTGTAACCTGGAGTTGCAACTGCGGGTGCCCACGAGCTTGGGCCTAAACCTTAATCTCTCGCTCTTGGATAGGATGCTTTATGGGAAGTCTGTATACGTCCTAGTCACGGCAGCAATGTGCACCGTGGGTCATGAAAGTGTGATGATGGAGCTAGCTGGTGACGTCGTACAATCATGTTTCATTCCATTCAAAAGCTAAGGTCAGAACTCTCCCAAACTCCTAAGTTCTTAGCCAAAACTCGAAAACCTACACCCCAACTGCTACAAGCCCCAAGCCCCTTATCAAAACCTTGGTAGCTCAGTACTTAACCTTGGGTGTACGGTATATATACCATACAATCCAGCCAGGTTTAAAGTTTACCCTTTTGGGGGGCCCGGAACCCAGCAGCTGGGAACCCTCAACCCGGAAAACCTAAACCCTGAACCCCTAAACCCTAAACCCCCAACCCTACACCCTAAACCCTAATCCCCAACCCTTTCCCCTTTGGTGTAGGCCCCCGATGGTCCATCGCCGCGAGGGCGCCGCTGCGGCCTGCGGTCGTGGCCTGCTTGTCGTTGCCGGACTGCTCAGGGCGCAGCCCCCAACCCTAAACCCTGAACCTTATAGGATTACGTAGGGCCTACCAAAGTATGTAAAATAATGGCCTTTAGGGCTGTTACTATGGGTTCAGGGCTAATAATTTACATACTCTTTGGGTTTAAGTATGGGGTTTGTGTATGGGATTCGGGCTTAGGATTGAGGATTTGTAGGGTGCAGGATATAGGGCTGTTGGCCGGCTTAGGACTTGGCATGTAGGGTGCGGGCTTGAGAATTTGGGAGTGTGATCACGGTGTGTAATGGATGTCATTTTTGCGGATTGTCATATTTGGGGTTTGGGGTTTAGGTTTGCCTGGAGGTAAATGGGTAGTCAGTTGCAAGTGAGGTTATGTTTCAAACGTACAGAAGATGTTAGTAACCCCAACCTCGCCAAAGTATAACAAAAAAACCTGTAACGGTCATGTGACGATGCGGATGAGACTGGCTTAGTGCTCAGTCACAAAGAAGCATGAAACCCTACAGGCCTTAAGTAGATAGAATATGGGGTATACGGGAATCTAATTGTAATATACCCGAAGCCATATTCTATCTACTTAAGGGGGACTATAAGCCCCAAACCGCGGAGAGCTTGGTATTTGGCTCCTTCTAAGAAGGGTGCGCTCCGGAGCTTAAGAGCTCCGTGCCGGCTTGGGTGTTGGTGTCCTCCACCCTAAACCCCATATGCACACTATAGTAATTGCCGTTGTCCATTATCCCCATATAACATTACCCGGTCTGTTATGATCCCGGTAGAACCCCCCCAAACCCCAAACCCTAAACCCCAAGCGTAGACCCTAAACCCTAAATCCTGAACCTCACCCTTAAAACACCCAGGAGGTGGTGATGGCCTCGACCTACACACCTCCTCCGAGTGCTTGGATCCCGAGTCGGACGGCTGCCTTGCAGCATTGGACATGTTTTTTTGTTTTTGCCATAATAAGGGTATTTAGTGTGCATAGGGTAAAAAGGGTATATAATAGGGTACCTAGGGTGTAGGGTCTAGGGTACAGGAGTTTTGGGTTTGGGGAGATTTCCCCAATGATGGAGAGTCAAATGGACATGAAAAATGGAAAATGATATAGAAGCTGGGGGCTCAGGGTTTCGAGTTTATAGTCCCCCTTAAGTAGATAGAATATGGCTCTGGGTATGTTATAATAAGATCCCCATATACCCCATAGCCTATCTACTTGAGGGGGACTACAAGTTCCAGGGCGTTTGTGGGGGGCACTGTAGGAAGGCTTTGGAGGTGGGGTTCAGGGAAATATGGCGTAGGGTCAAACGAAACATCCTATGCCATGCATGGAGTTCTATCCCCCAAGAACGGGGTCCATTTCTAGACTACCCTAAGGGTCCAAGGACCCAAATTACAGGGTTTTAGGGCCCACATACTATAATATTAATGGTATTTCTTCGGGACCTAAATCCCGATTATTTGGGTCCTTCTACCCTTAGGGCTACATGACGAGTGTATCGGGGCCCCAGAATAGGGGACCCCTGAGCCATGAGCCTGAGAGAATCACCCCTTTTCATGTCCTTGCACTCCTTCAGGCACTCTAACCCCGACCCGTGATCAATAACCCCCCTCCCCTTAATGGAGGGTTATAATAGGGGTAATGGAAAATAAAATAGAAACTACTATGTTATGGGGTATAATATTGGGGTTATACTCCCCTTAGTAGGGATTATCATAAGGATGCTAGTATTACGGCCCTTAAAAGGAGGGAGTTTAGTCATCAGGGGTCTACATGAACATTCCTTGTGTTCAAAGCTGACTACCCTTTGTAAGCCATCTTCCATGAGAAGTTTCTGTTCTCTACCCTTTCAAGCGTAGCAAAAGCGATGTTGGCTTTATCAGAGCCTTAGCTTGCCAGAGATTGAAAGGGTTCCCAAACCCCCAAAGTATGTAACATCATAACCCTAAGCCCATAACAATAGTCGTGAGGGCTATTATGTTACATACTTCTGGGGTCCAGGTTGATAAGAATCACTTAGGCTGTTGGATGCTGCTGCCCAACATGGAGGCATGATGGAGTCTTGACAGAGGGGCTTGGAGTGGGCTCCCATGTTCCTACATTCCTGAACAGTAAACCAACTACAATGGACTTGGGTTTGGGGTTCAGGGTTTAGGGCTTAGCGTTTAGAGGACTTCATGAAACATAAACGGACATATGCAGCCGGTTTAGGTTATGTGAGAATTTCTCAGAAGGATTTCTACAGGTGCCTTCGTAGGGGCCCCAGAGTCCCTTTATGATTCTCTTGCGCCCTTCAATTTCAGAAAACATGTGAATGTGCCTGCAGACAGGCATGTTTTTCGGTTGTCCTTATTATGTCAGCTTCTCACAGGCATGTAGTTCTGCCAAGTAATTCAACAGGTTAGGGCGTACAGCGCGACCCGCTAGACCCAAGTAGAATTTAGGGTTAGGGCACTTCTTTTTTCTGTGAGACGGGGATCCCCACGGCCAGGGCAAAAAGCTCGTGACCCAAACACTGAAATCCCAAACCCTAAACCCTAAAACCCTAAACCTTAAAATCCTAAGACCCTACTTTCTAGAAGCTCCTGAGTGCTAACATAAGCCGTTCACCTCAGAACTCCAGCCCAAGGCTAAGATGACCTCATGTAAGCTATAGTCTAAACTCATTAAAGGGGGATGCAGTTGTAAATGTATATGTACAGGGGGGGTATATAGTGGACTACTATAGGGTTTGTTAAAGGGGGATACCAGGAGTTTGGACTATAGCCCCTGTACTTCTCAACCTAAATCCCATTAAAATTTGGGTCCTTGGACCCTTAGGGATGAGCATCCGAAAGTCATTCGCCCGCTTTGCTACATGCATCCTATGGATGACTGGTTCGGGATACGTACCTGAGAAAAGCCGAAAAGCTAGGAGCTTTGGCATATAGTGGGTTCTCGAAATATGGTCCTCTTGTGAGCCCCGAATATGTAGGGAAGCTCCCACATCACTTCCTCTGCTGCAGGAGCCGCGATATGGTTGCACAGCGGTGTCGCTGCATGGTCAGGCTGGTTCAAGGTTGCTATGAGGGCTGTAACCCTGAGGGTTCATGTCCCCAATAATTGAGTACTTGGGATTTTGGCACGAGTTATTGTAGCACAGGTTTTGGGTCTGTATATGATTGTTGGGGACTTGGACCCTTAGGGGAAGATGTTCATAGAGATCGGGATGTGTTCATGGTTTAGAGTTTGGGGTTCACGTGCTAGCGGGCCTGTTTGGGTTTCAGGGCTACGGGCCTGTTTAGGCTTGGGGCCCAGGACCTGTTCGGTTTGAGGGCTAAAAGCGCCTGATTATTGATTCCATCCCAGAAAATAGTGACCTAGTTGACAGACATACCTTGAACCTTGTCGTCTTGTTCCACGATAGGCTTTGTGCTTAAGCTCAAGCAGCCTATGCTCCTAAGAACAGAGACCGGCCAGTATACAAACCACGGAAACTGGTCTAAAGGTAGGCCGAGGGATCAGGTTACTCGAATATTGGACTGTTGCTAAACAGGCGGAAATCTTGGGGGTCCTGAGCATGATGAAGCCCCAAATATTGCTAGGGCCAAAGGAGGGACAACCACTCATCAACCCTAAGCCCTTGAACCCTTACCTCTGTCATACCTAGCTTCGCCGCTGGGTTTTTGTTGCCTGACCACTCGCTGGGGACAACCTGTACAATCCACTGAGGCCAATCCACTGAAACCACCTACGGCTACTTGTATTCAATATGTGGGGATTTGGCAAGTTAAAGTCCTGTATAAACCTGGCAGCGCCTGGCAGCCTGTGTCGTATGGCAACCCAAAGCACGACCAGCGATTTTCAGAAGCTGCTGCGTGTTTTAGGAGCTTCTTTGCATTTCTTTGCAGGTGCAAGGGAGGGTGAATCTTGAACCTGACAACACTACTAAACCGTAGCCCAAAGCCCTACACCTTCTCCAAGCGTGTGAAGGTGCAAAAACACAGAACAAACTTTAGCACCCAAGGACTAAAAGCCCTCAACCTGAAGCCTATGAGCCCTGCGTTGCGATTTTGGTTCTGAGATCAGTATGATCCCAAGAAGGGGCAAGCTCGCTACAGCCAATTCCCTATCGGAAATCTGCGTTTCACATATACATTTCTTAGTTTCTGTAGCTATAGCCACATATGAGCAGCGGTTTTTTTTTTTACGGTAGATTATAAGTGCGCAACACAGAAACT
>CAJNIZ010044069.1:0-12573 GCA_905231905.1 Symbiodinium pilosum
CAGGCCCCCGGGGGGGGGGGGGGGTGAAGTTTAGGGCGACGTGATTATCTCGTGGCTCCTGAAAGGGCCTTTACTCCGCAGGTGCGTGCCCTTGCGGAATGTAGAGACTTCAGCCATACTCGAGGGTTGCTAGAATGCTCTGCGTTGCGGCTTCATGCCGTAGGGTTGCATTATAACTAAGGAGCAGTTTAACCAGTTTCTGCAGGCACTAACATGCCAGGGCTACGTTCCGGGTCGATGAGATTGAGACCCGTATGGACGAACGTTCCCTCACGATGAGAGATTACTGGAACAATGCAAAGCTTCCTGTGCTGCTATACGACTAGTACAGAATAGAGCGAATCCTAAACCCAGGTTTAGCTAGGATTTACGCTTCTTCTCTCCATCCCTCAGCGGATTCTGCGATTTCGTTCTGGTGCCCAGCTGAATTCCATACCAGCCTAAACAACTAGCACTTTAATGTTCCAGGTTCTTTGTACATTTTGGTGTTTGTGGTGTAGGGTACCGCCAACACGCTTAAAATTATGTTGGTCCGGTCGCTTGTACGCAGCATAGCAGTGCATAGCTTCATGAGCGTTGCAATGCCAAAGGGCCAGACAACAAGCCTGCACGGTTTAGGTATAGGTTTGCACTTTGTACGGAACCCCTGGGTATATCCCCAGGGGCCCCATATGAGGCAGACACTCCCACAAACCTCTGGGTTTCCTTGTCTTGCCCTTCTAAGTGTCCTGCTTAGGGGTCTGTCCAGTTGAGGGGTCCCTAGGAATGTACCCTACTACATGAAGCTCTTGCATCGGAATCGTTGAACCAGCCTCAACAATTGACACCTTTCGTAGACTTACCTACCAATTAACGACTATAACGGCTTGGTCGAAGGCTCCTGATCACACGTGATGTTGGGTTAGAGACGACGACTACTACTACTACTACTACTACTACTACTACTACTACTCTTCCTCCTCCTACTACTACTACTACTCCTACTACTATTACTACTACTACTACTACTACTGTGGGTATTCGGGAGGTTTCGATAGGCCCTACATTGACTAGCCTCGAATTGAGGGCAGTTCTGAAATGGCCCCAAGAAGTAACCTTCACGCCACACATTTTTAAAACCCAGACACCCTACATAACCCTTAGCCCTGAACTCTAAAGCCTCTACATCCTCATCTCCATGCTTTGTGTCATATTCATATATAGACACACATGTATATCCCAGTATAACCCTATAGTTACTTGCCAAATGGGACGCCGAATCATTGGAAAGTTGCACATGGGGTTTCGGTTTGGGCGTTTGATCTAGGCAGGGTCCACGTCAGGTTTCCTTTGTTAAGCCTGGGGTAGGGAAGGGTTTCGGGTTTGGTGTACGGCTAATAGGTTCCTTGTACTAAAAAAAAAAGAACTTTTTGCCTGCCTGGAAGAATAGCCTCATTGGGTGTAGATTTGCTTGTGCTACAATGAGAACCGGGGGACTGAGCAACTATGTTTCAACTGTAGAGTTTTGTGGAAAATCCATGCCCTAAATCCTACAGTTCAAGGTTTCGAGCATTGGCTCTCAAAGATTTTAGGGCCGTTGGAAAACATCCAGGGTATAAATAATGTAACATACAGAGGTCTTGTTGGTACGGAGCTTAGGGGTCTGTCCTGTTGAATCTACCCTACGAAGCGCCGATTGAAGTGTGAACAAAACCGCCAATACGGTATACTCTTCCCCTAGCAACAACCCCTTTCTCCCATTAGTTTCAATGCCCACACTGACAAAACAAGGTTATATTGGAAACCGTTATGATGACTCCCCTAAACCCTAAACCCTAAATGAGGGGGTGGGGGTACATAATTCGAGGCAGGGAATGAAAAGGGTCTGTGTCCTACTGACAAGAAACAGGAACAGCGGTTAGATAAGTTTGATCCCACCTAGCAACGCTGACGCTAAGAGTGGTACTGTAAAACTTAACCTGTAAACCCTATAGCCCCAAACCCTATCATAAATCCTAAGCTCTATCCATATCCTTACGCCCAATCCATCTCTGCATCCCGAAACTTCAAACCCGTTCTACATCCCCAACCTCCGCACAAATCTACAACCCAAACACTAAACCCTACAGTAAGGATCGTAAATATGGTGCTGTTGCGACACGACGCGAGGGTCGCGCCTGACGACGTTTGGCGACGTGAAAGAAGGACGACAGGGCGGGCCTCACAGCACTATCAGAAGGCTTAGGGCTGGGAAAGTTGTAGCAACCTCACCCGACCTCACCCAAAATAGTGGCTTGCATAGAAAGTCATTCGTCCCAGTTTGGCCAAGTTTCAGGCTCTGAAATTGGGCCAAACCAGATAGTTTGGGTTTAGGGCTCAGGGAGTTTAGAGCTTAGGGTTTGGGGTATACTGTAGGGTTCGCGGGAATTTGAGTCTTGGGTCTTGGCTTCACAGGGCATCATGTGGAATTTCTTAGCATAGTGGGTCCTTGTGGACCGTGCGTAGATATTTGGATTATGACAGGATTGTGGTGGTCTCTGTGTGGACTATACATGGGTTTGGATTGCGTGATTAATTTAAGAAGTAAGTTTTGTCAACGCTTACATTAACTACTGATTATTAAGTCTGGCATAGGAAAGGCAGGAATTTGTACAAGTTTCGTAAGTAGCAAAAGCCACCCCTGAATCCTAAACATTCAATTCCGAACCCGAAATCTCAAACCCTAGATTCGAGACCCTAAAACCTGAACCCCAAACCCCAAAACCAAACGCGTCAGTCCTAAACCCTAAATCCACAAACCTTAAAAGCTGAATTCTGAACCCTAAGCCATCCTAAACACTCACCTTAAATCAGTGAATCCTAAACCATGCTATACCATTATTCTCAAGTTATTTCAGCCCCCGTTCCACCACTGCACCCGTCCTGGAATGCGGTGACGCGGGCTGAGCGAAGTGCTGGGGGATCCTGAAGGTCTCTTGGAAATTTCAGGTGGGGATCTTGGGGTTTAGGGGTTTACGGGTTTAGGGCTTAGGGGTTTAGGGGTAGGGATTCAGGGTTTAGCTGTTTAGGATTTAGGGTTTGGGATGTTAGGGTTTAGGGGTTTAGGGTTAGGGATTCAGGGTTTAGGTGTTTAGGATTTAGGGTTTAGGATTTAGGAAATCTGAGGTGTGTATATGGTGTTTGGGAAAATCTCTCATTGTGGGCCCGTATTACTATGGTTATTATTCTTGCTATTAACGTGAGTACTATTATTACTATGATGACTTCTAGTCTTGTTTTACTTATAATTCGTAGCCGAGAGCCAATGAAAAGCTACAACTTCAAATGGTCCATAATCGTGCGTGTATTATGGACCCTTAAGCAAGGAAATCTCAGGTGAGTATGTTTTCCTATATGCCAGCTTCTAAAATTCAGGGGAGTTTTTTACTAGTGGTGGGGGGGAGCCATGTAATAAGGACTATGGTATATTCAGGTTTATCTTTGGGCCCCATTTCTATAGATACCAACATGAGCCTGACATAGCCCTTACCTTCATTCTCCACATTTAAGCATCATGTAGGCCTTAGGAGAAGGTATCTACCTGGTAAGTCCTCACCTGAGAATTTCTCAGAAGTAGCACCTAGCCGCTCTTGCGTGCTATGTTGAAAAAAGTGCGTGATGATTCAGTGTCCTGCTGCAAGGTTCCATATGAGCTATAGTCTAAAGTTTTTAAAGGGGGCTTATATAGGAGAGTATTACAGGGCTTGTTAAGGGGGTCACAGGAGTTTAGACTGAAGTACAGGAAGGACAATCAGGAACAGCGCACATTTGGTGCCGAAGCTTTCTGCCTTATATTGTGGATGCTTTGCCTCACAATGGCAAGCGTGCACACCATACCAAGGACCCTGCTACAAATATCGGAGGCCTACAGATGAAGTCATGTACACAACTGTGTTTCCGATGTTAAATGTGCGCGTGACACTTTCCACCCTCGATATTATTTCCGATCTGCGGACCAAAACGAGCCGGTTGTCCAGTAGTCCCGGAAGACCAGTCTGCCAAGATGTTGTCTTCCTGATCTCCAGCCTACTTACGTTATGCATTTCTGCCGTTAATCAAAACCTGACATGGCAAGCTTCTCTTGTTTAAGCTTGTTAGCGTTCAAAGTTCAAACAGAATGAGCGCGCCTGCCAACAAGCGGAGTCATGAAAGCGAGGATTCGTGTTCCCTTAATGCCAGCACTGTTTTCCTGAATCAAACACTTGCGAACAATTCAGAAGGTTCAAATGGAATGTACAGAACTGGGAGAAGTCATAGTCATGGTGTGCACATTGTCGGTTTTCATCTTCAGACGCAAGCTGATCATAGGAGCGCACAACTGCAGAACGCAAAACAGGCACAACAAAGTTTGTTCATAGGAGCGCACAACTGCAGAACGCAAAACAGGCACAACAAAGTTTGTTCCCAAAAGCAATTTAAAAGCAACATGCCATACATACAACGCCACAACTCAGCAACCCCCTCACTTTGGATCCGCGCTGCGTGTGTGACAGGCCCGTGCCCTCAAGGGTCGCGTGGCAGACTTCGAGGTACAAGATATCGAGAATCGACGCGGTACAGGGGCATGAGGGTGTGCGTTCGGGGCTTAGGGTCTGCGGGTCAGGGTTTGATTTTGAGTCCATGTGCAGCTGGGTTTTAGACTGAGGGCAGGATTCCTATAATGCAACCCTGAGGGTCCAAGTACCCAATAATCATATACTTACCCAAACCTGTACTAAAATTACTATAACCCAAAACCCAAGTACCTAATTATTGGGTATTTGGACCCTTAGCGCAAGTGACCCCAAAGCAGAAAAGTCTCCTCCGAACTCGGGCTCGCGGTCCTCTGAGGTTGTGCGTGGCGCGTAAGCTCAATTCGTATAATCTCTGCCTTTCCTTAACATCCCAAACAGTAGGAGTAGTCTTACGTTGTCTTCAATGAAGCCCCCCAGAATCGAGTGCACAATCTTCAGATATCCATCGGGCCCCTAACCCTTAGGGTCCAAGTACCTAATAAACATTTACTTGCCCAAAGCCTATAACAAAATGACTATTACCCAAATCCCAAGTACTTAATTATTGGGTACATGGACCCTCTGGGCTAAGGGTAGCCCTAGTTGACTAGTCGAAGAAGCTCCCATGTTGGTAGACTTCCACCCTTTAAGCTCCTACATAGGTTGTTGTTCGTCTGGTGCCCCCTACATTAACGCACTGGGTGGGAGTAGTCCCTAAACCCTGAGCCCGAAACCCTAAACCCCTAAGCCCCTAAACCCTAAGTTTGAAGGCCTGAGGGGTTGTTACAGCATGGTGGTTGATCCGAAGCAGTGATGCTTGCAATTTGGAGGACCCACTACTGGGCTGCTGTTAGGGAACTTAACTCAGGTTTTGATATTTGGGAAGCCATTTTATTCACTACATATACATATATATATATACTCATTATGGTAGCTTAAGTTGAGTTCCTCAACAGCAACCCAGACTAGATGGAAAACCTAGGGTTTGAGCTGCGGATAGGCCAAATCTGAGCAACTGCAGAACGAGGCCGGCTGATGAGTAGCAATCGTAGCTAGGGGTTTTAGACTTCAGGATCTACTTTGAAGCCCTCAGGGTCCAAGTACCTAATAATCATATACCTACCCAAAGCCTATACCAAAATGATTATTACCCAAATCCCAAGTACCCATTTACTGGGTACATGGACCCTCTGGGTAGGCCATTTGGGGGATTCCCTAGAATGAGGATAGTAGATGATCAGATAAAAGTTGCTTGTTATTTGTGTACAACGTGCAGATAAGCAAGCAGGGTGTTACTGACCACACGGGAGGTTTTCGAGCAGATATGTCAGGGGCTAGGAAGTTATTATATGACAGTTTTCGGGAGTACACGCAAGTTGTGGAGTTCTATTTGTTGATGGACGAAAGCTGAGGTTGCTCCAAACTATATTCAAAACTGACTTAGGGCCCACGCAACCCACCTACATTTTCTACATGATCGATAGTCTAAGCTCCCCGTTCAAGGAGTTTAGACCTTAAACCGTAACCCTAAACCCTACATAACCCCCTATTTATTTTGTGTTAGTCGTACTAGTGCTGGTAGTGCTTGTCTACATATAACTAAAAGTTATCAGCGTAAGTAACCAGCATTAGTATAAGCATGATGAGCAGACTTGCATTTTCTGGAGAAGGCCTTCGCACAGGCATGTTTATGTGTGTAGGGTGCATGTAGTTAATAGATGTGCAGCCTCACGTTCTCTAATTTGGAGGGTAGGGTGGATGTGTCAGGCTGGCGTGATTCTAACGGAACACCTCCCGAACCCCTGGGATGATCTAGAAAGTAATTGCTCCTTAACCGTTCCTCGAAATTACCCAAACAGACATAGGATACCATATTGGGGGTTCCAAACCCTAAGCCTTAAACCCTAAACCCTAAATGGGGTCCTAATTTCTAGAACCTCCCAGGGGTCTGGGATGTTTCTTGCAGGTGGAGAGGGAGAAAGCTACGAGCTCTCGCCTCCGCGAGGCTATGCTCCGGGGTTTAGGGTTTGGGGTCTAGGGGGGCGGGCTGGGTTTAAGGAACTATAACAGGGCCATGTGTTGTTGTTTGTGTTGGGCAAATTGCCACGACCTCACCCCAAATAGTAGTTTATACCGAATTTGGTCCCCAATCGGCTTGGCTTTGGGCTCTGAAACTATTATGGCTTAACCCAGACCCGTGATTAATAAACCCCTCCCCTTAATAGGGATTATAATGGGTATCTCAACATTAAGGCCATTAAGGCCCTTAAGGAGGGGGTTTTGTTAATCAGGGGTTCTACGTTAGCCAGTTTTACTTTACAAGCTATCTCAGTAAGGCAGCAGGTTTGGGGTGTAGGGATCAGAGTTTAAGGGTCAGAGTTTAGGTGGACCCCTGAACCCAGTAATAGTGAGTATAAGGGATAAGGGTGATCATATTAGGGTCCCCTTGTATTCTTATTATACCACAACCCCAACCCTAAAACTTAAACCCTAGACCCCAAATCCTAACCCCTAAACCCTAACCCACCGGGGGTTTCTCCTAAGTCAGAGTGTAGGAGATGTAGGGCCCGGCATGAATCAGATCCTATCGGGTCTTGTCCTACAGATGAAAAGCGCGGTTTAGGGATTAGGGTTTGGTCAGAGTTTTAAGTTTAGGGTCTATAGAGTTTAGGGTCTAGAGTTGATGGCGTAGAGTTTAGGGTTTAGGTTCCAGAGTTTAGGGCTCAGGCAAATCGAGCCCCTTTTTTGTGGGGGGGGGGGGCAAATGAACATGTAATGTGCGCGCTTCAAAAAGGATCGAAAGGGAGGGCTGCTCTACTGACCACTCATGAACGGATTCGTCTTTGTAGATTCCCTTTTGACTTTGAACCCTAGACTTTTTTTTTCAGAAGGTGGGTTAATTTGATACATAAGACCAAGGGATCAAACCTAAGGTTCCCAAACCTGAGCGCTGAACCCGGAAGCCTGGACCTTAAGTCGCTGGACCCTAATCCCAGGGTTTAGGGTTAAGGGTTTAGGGTTTAGGGTTAAGGGTTTAGGCTTAAGGGTTTAGGGTTTAGGGTGTGTTTAGGGCTTAAGTTTAAGCCCAAAACCATGTGGCTCCAGAATCCTCTTCCCAGGATCTCGCTCGAGCGGAGTCCTTGGCTTCGGAACGAGAGGCTAGGCAAACTATAGAAACCCAATTCAGGGCCCTTGGCTAGGACTCTGGCAATAGCTATGGGTCAATATTGCAGGACTACAGTCAGGACCGAAGAAAAAAGCTTAACTAGGGTTGAGGGTTTAGGGCTTGTAGGGTTTCCAAGGGTATGTGGGGTTCATAGGGTCTTTAGTGTTTCTGAGGTTCCTGAGAGTTGAGGGCTAAGGGCTTGTCGAGTTGAAGTTTTTGGGTCTAGGGTTTCGCGCTGAAGTTTTGCAGTTTCGGATTGAGGGTTCATGGCTTGTCGTGTTAGAAGCTTTGTTTTCAGCATTTCGCGCGCCAACCCCCCTAAACCCTAAACCCTGAGCCGAAACTCCATACCATGAATCGAAACCCTGAGCCCCAAGCCTTAGACCCTGAGCTTCAGACCCTGAATCATAAGCCTTGCAGGCCATGAAGCACCAACCTTCAAAGCCTCAGGATCTAGAGTCTAGAGTTTAGGGTATAGGGTTTAGGGTTTAGGGTCAGGGTTTAGTGTTTTTAGGGTTTAGGGTATAGGGCTTACCCTGACCTGAACCTCCAAAAGCGTGTAGAATAATCGCCACTTTGTTTTTTTTTGCTAGAACGGTTATCGGGCCATTGGTTGACCCTTATGTGAGGTCCTGGGAGGCCTTCGAATCCTAAGCCCAAAATTCAATCTTCAGATCAACCGTAAAAGACACAAAGCCTCCTTGAGGCCATTCCAGACGATTAGCACGCTTTAGCACGATGGTTTCCATCAGCAACTTAGTCCATAATTCCAGGGTTTAGGGTCAAGGGTTGAGGGAGCTTACAAGGTACCATAAACGGGTTGCTTAGAAAGTCATACAGGCTTTAGGGTATAAGGGAGGACCACATGGAAGATGAGTGGGAACTGGGGTCATACAGGGGCTACATAGGGGTTGAAAGACCGTAGATGAAGTTATCACGAAAAGGAAGCCATGTCATTTTCTGTTTGGCGCAGTTTGGAAGCTTAGCGTAAGCTCCTTAATACTTCCGACAACCTCAGTCTCCACGTCATTGTCATGTTTCATCTGCTTTCCCAAAAGCCAAACCCAAATACCCCCATCACCCATTTCAACGGGAGCCCATATTATGATGACTTGGTACAAGTTCCTTACAAGCAACCCAGATTTGTGCCTCTATTTTGTGGCGACGCTTCTTCGCCTCCTGCGGGTGTTCTAAGACACTTGGGGAATTCGCGTGATGGGCGTTGACGGCCGCGACGTCGCTGCCCGCATACCTTGGCATTTGTTGTTTTGCTGCTCGCCTTTCCCGGGCCTTTCCCCGCAAAATCACAGTACATACTTGTCAGGTTGTCCCCCAAAACTAAGTATTGATTTCTAGCATGATAGTCCCAAAGTATATGGTTATTGTATATTGGGCCCTTAGGGGTCTGGTTTGTCCAGGTGGCCTTTTCTACGTCATCACGACGATACTCTGGTTTGCAGTCATCCATTTATCCTTCCATTTCCTTCCCTCGCTGTTGTTGTTTATAGTACTGCCACTGCCATACCAGCGCAGCTGCCAACACCACTACTCACCTCCATGTGTTTGAGTTCGGGCAGTTTTTCTGAAAGCGCTCTCCATTTATTCCAACATGAAAGTTGCTTTGTCGAAGTAAGGGTCTCACCTCCCATTCCAGAAGCAACGCTTGCATACATGATACAGGGCTCTCCCGAGAATCCCGGAGTTCCACTAAAATCCCAATGTTACTTTCTGTGATCTTTCTTTAAATTTGTTTGCAAGCTGAATCCACAGTCCTTGAGCTCTGGAGCCAACAACCACCCTAGCCTTGAACCACCTATGCTTAGTGTTTAGGACCAAGCCTGAACCCTCAACCCGAAAGCCGAAACTCCAAACCCTAATGTAAGGTCGCAACCATTGGCCCCTGATGTAGGCCCCCTGTGGTTTCCTGGATCCGAACTACGGGCCCTTTGAGCTTCTTAGACCTAACCATAAACCCTACACTCAAACCCTCGGCCATTAACGGTTTAGGATTCGGAGTCTGAACTCCTAAACCTTGGGTACTGCCCCCATGCAGTAGCAGTCTATAATTAGAGTCCAATTAAGGCCTATATATAACCCTATTATAGTGATTATCCAACTGCTACTGAGGGGGGGCAGTACCCAACCTAAACCCCAACAATTCTGGGAGGTGGCACTACGGGCAGCGGCCAAGAGGGAGGAGCAGCTGGGCGAACAGGTTGGGCGTTCGTGGCTCGTGGGCTTCGGATTTGGGATTTCGTGCTTGGGGTCTAGAAAATCATGTTAGGCCAAGGTGTCAACAGTGTCAACTAGGTTTACGGTTGCGTTAGGGCTCATGCATGCAGTCTAGATTATTAATATTCTGAGTTGATCGAGCACAGCCTGCGGGACCGGGGGTTTCAAACTGATTGGTGTGTTTACGAGCCTGATAACCAATAACCAATACCCCATGTCAATCATTCAGCATCAGCAAATGTTGTTGTCCCCAGATGGAGTACGAGAAGAAGAAGCGGCCCATTGTTACGGACACCAGCGTCATCGATGCCGTGAATCAGGCAAAGGAGCAGAACGACGTTCTGATCAATGCCATGGAGATCCAGCACGCGGAAGAGATCCAGAAGAAAGACGCGGAGCTGGCAAAGCTGAGAGAAGAGTTGGCCCAGGAAAAGGAGCAGCATCGAGCAAGTGGCGTGGCGGATTCCAGACTGCGTCAGAAGCTGACTTCGCAGGTGGAGGAGTGGCTTGGATGAGCGGTTAGACTAAAGACTAAAGTTTGAAGTAAGAAACATGACATGCAGAATCCTTGTGATTTTGAGTCTTGAGTATCTGAGGCTGGAAAAGCAAAACCTCGCCCTCACGAACAGTTTGTTGGCTGAGGGTCGGGTAGTTACAACCCAGTCACATTTTATGGACTTGTATCCCGACGCAACCTTACTTAGGGCACTCTAGTTGGGCTATTCTCTCCCCCAGACTATGAAGCACTCCAAAAAACCGTATGAAGATTATGCTCTTCTGCATGAGGCGCCCGTCTGTTTGGGGGAGGCCTAAACCTTGAATGGGTTAGCGCGGGAGCCTAAATATGTCTCAAATTTGTGGTCTAAGATCTGTGGAGAAGCATAGTATAAGGGTGCCTCAAGACCCTAAAACCGCAAACGCTCTCAAACCCTAAACCCTAAACCTTTTAAACCCTAAGCCCTGAACTCTGAAACCCTAAGCCCTAGAACTTTAAGGCCTGGAGGAGGGCTTACAGTATCCAGCGCGCCCCAAAGCGAGGGGAGGGCAGGCGTAATGAGTTATGTAGGGATATAAGGGAGGTTTACCAAAATTAGGGGTACCTCTTAATAAGGATTATAGTATATTAGGATCTATATTGGGGTCCCCCTATTTTGAAAAACTACCATATGGGGGGGGGGGGGGGTCATATGATAAGGCTTAGCCGTACAAGCCCCGGGTGTCCAGTTTTTGGAGTCCCGGAATTAGAGCCATGCGTACTAAATGTAACCCAAATATAGACGTAGCTATAGTTTAGGGTTAAGGGTTTAGGGTTTAGGGAATGTAACCCAAATATAGACGTAGCTATATCAAATCATAAGCCCCCCAAGTCCCCTTATCTGAATATATTTGGGCCATAAGTACAATCTATGATAGGTTTCGATTGCCTTGAACCTCCACGTAGGGTTAAGGGTATTGATTAAATATAAACCCGACATGTTATTCCCACCGAACCACATGCAAGGAGAGCAGCATGGGCCAACTTCTCTCATAAACTCTTTCTGCCATATCTCAGTTTATGGGGGTTAGGGCTCAGGGTCTCTCAAGACAAGGCTGCCCGTGTACATGGGGATTGGCAAGGTGTGGTTAGTCTTCTGGGTAAGTTTGGAACCCCCAAAATGGTTTTACTTCTAACAACCTCCATAAGGACACTAAAGACTTAATCTTCCCTCACGGAGCCTGGTGCCCTATACCATGAACTATCAAAATGTGTTCGTGTGTTAACAAACTTTGCCTCCAGACCGTCAAGCCAAAAATCCTAAAAGCCTATAGTTCCCTAAGCCCGAGCATCGCGAAACGTCTTAAGACCACAGGCGAAGGCTTTAAACCCTGCACACCCAATCCTTCAGCCCCAAACCCATGGAGGCCCAAACCCAGATGGCCCTGAGCCCTAAAACCATAAGACCCTTCGCCCCCCCCCTCCCCCCTGCCCCAAAGCCGCTCTGCGATCCTGGGGTTTCACGTGAAACTGCAGGTGTCGCAGCAGCAATCCCGGGCAGACACCGCGTCTTAGCCGCATGCGCCGGCTATAGTCGTTTGGAGATGAGATCAGCTGTCATCAGGAGAACTGACAGAGATCCCTCTGCAAGTACTTCGGGTTCTTTTGAGTAACTCATAATCGGGACTTCTTCTTATTGTTATTTGTATTCTTACACCAATCCTTGAGGGTGGTCAGAGTTTCTGGTACAATCTTCGCGAGTCATGCGGCAGCGTCAGGTTGGAGGACATTTTTTGAGTTTTCGTCGAATGCTCTCATAAACTGCCATAAGAGCGTTTCAAAAAGCTATGGGGGCTGCAAGCCAGGGTGGCTACAGGGTCCATGGGCCTTTCTAGCAGAAGTGTATGTACACCTTCCCAGACCCTCCTAAGTAGTTCCTTTTTGGGTGGTACATTGTAATCCCTTACCAAAAAAACCATAACCGACCCAAAAAGGAACTGCACAACAGCCCTTGGGTAAAGCTGTGCAGTGATAGGTTTGCCCAAGTTTTGGAAGTGTCGGCCCATAATATGAGCCATAGTCTAAACTCCTAAAAGGGGGTTCTATAGGGGATTATATAGGGGAGCATTATGGGGGTTATGAAGGGGGACGCTAGGAGTTTAGATTATAGCTCAAATCGCGATGCCTAA
>CAJNIZ010044069.1:12673-24625 GCA_905231905.1 Symbiodinium pilosum
ACTACCGTAGGCCTATAGGGGTTATGCAGGGGGATGCTAGAAGTGTAGACAATGGCTTATAGAATTTGCCCATATAATCCCCTCTATAATCCCAGTTTCCATTTCATTTTCCATTTTCTTTTCCATCTGATTTTCCATTATTAAGGGGGATACTAGGAGTTTAGACTATAGCTCATATGGGCCCTGAGCCTATTTAGGCGGATTCTAACGGCATTTAGGGTTTAGGGTTTAGGGTTTAGGGTTTAGGGATGGGTATGTAAGTGTAGCGTATATACTTGGCTTAATTATGGGCCCATGTTTCATACCAGCGCTTGGGCTTCTGAACTTTTGTTTGCAGGAGCTTCATATGCATATTGCTTACCATCGCCTTTCTCGTTTCGAATGTTATTCCTGCCAGACGGAGCCATACTTGGGCGTTGAGGGGTGCAGTTCGATTAACTTTGGCTCCATTTGCCTGGGGCTTTATGGGTTCTGCCCACTAACTAGGGTAACTAGGGGTACTTACAATTGCGCTATAGGTAAATGGAGTCACGGGTAAGACCTCCGCTCAGAGTTTTCGGTGTTCAGCCAGGCTAGGCCCTAAGCTCTAAATCCTAGACTCCATGCTTTGGTTTGTTTGTGGAAGGGCTTGCTGCATGAAGGCTTTTAAGCGGGAGACGATTTTCAGCTGAGGGTTCGAAAGGTGGAGGTACGTTATGCAAACTTGATCATTGCAGCCATTACAGGCTGTGCAAACATCTGAGCACAAGAAGTTCATCGCTTTCCAGAGAGCACATTTTTACATGTTCCCATGTCAAAATCTGTATTTCTGTTGCTCAGACCAACCCTAAATCCTAAACCCCATTTGAGCTGAGCAGCGTTTTTTTTTCTGCATGAAAGAGCTATGATGGCCGTGAAACTGCAGCAGTGCTCGCGTAGCCTCGGGCCTGCAGGGCGTAGTCTCGCGTAGTCTCGTGTAGGTTATCTTGTCCGCGTAGTCTGCGTAGTTTGTATGTTTGATACGACATATTGAATTTCACGTTGTGTAGGCCAGGTGTGCCTCGTAGTCCGCATAGTCACCTGAATAGCAAGAGTATCCCCGCGTACTGTAGTCTTTTCCGCAGGGAAAACAACCATTCCGCGTAGTTCGCGTGGGCCGTCCATGTCAGTAGAAGAAACTTTATAAGGAAAAAACACGGCTCATTTATTGGAAGTGCTCTCACTGTCAACATTGTCAGGCGCCCTAGGCTTGCGACCCCATACCAAAAGCATAAAACCCTAAACCCCAACAGCAATTAAGTAAGGGGGCCAGTATTGCGTGGCTGAAGGTCATGATTACCCTGACTCGCCAGGTAGGGGATCCCCCAAGCCTTAAACCCTCAATCCCAAACCCTCAAACCCTACCCTAAACCTTAAACCATCCACCCTAAAACTTGAACCCCCGCACCCTAAACCTTGAAACCCTAAACCCTCAAACCCTAAACCTTCAAACCCTAGACCCTAAACCCTCAATCCCTAAACCTTCAAACCCTAAACCCTAAACCTTCAAACCCTAAACCCTCAAACCCTAAAACCTAAGCCCCCAGACCCTAAACCTTCAAACCCTACACCCTAAACCCTCAAACCCCAAAACCTAAACCCCAGACCCTAAAACCTCAATCCCTAAACCTTCAAACCCTAAACCCCAAACCTTCAAAACCTAAACCCTCAAACCCAAAACCTTCAAACCCTAAACCCTAAACCCTCAAACCCTAAACCCCCAAACCCAAACCCTAAGGGTCCCAGTATCTAATAATCATATACGTAGCCAATACCTATACCAAAATGACTATTGCCCGAGTCCCAAGTACCTAATTATTGGGTACATGGACCCTCTGGGAAAACCATCAACCCTAAACCCTCAAACCCCAAACCCTAAGCCTTAACCCTAAACCCTCAAACCTAAAACCCTCAAACCCTAAACCCTCAAACCCTCAAACCCTCAAACCCAAAACCATCAGCCCTAAACCCTAAAACCCTAAACCTAAAACCCTAAATCCTAAACCCAGCAAGTCTCAGGCCGCCCTTCTCACTGTCACCTTCTCAGAGCTTCCTTTATGGGATGGTTCAGGGCCCCTTCAAAGGGATTATAAAGGGATTATACGGATGATCTAGGGTCCCTAAACGCTAAACCCTAAACCCTAGGGTTGAATAGGGTTCTAGGGGTTTAGGGTGTAGGGATGATGTAGGGATTATATAGGGATTATACAGGCGGGTTGTATAGGGATCCCGTATAGAGGGGTTATTTAGGGGATTATAAATGAGATTCTGTAGGGACTATATGAAGATTGTGTACAAGGTATTATGTAGGCGGGAACTGGTTCTACATAGAGGTTGATAGTTTTTAGTGCTAGGTGGGGCAAACCCAAGTTGAAACCAGGTGACATCTTATGGCCTGTCTATCACTCTGAGAAGAAACAACGAGTAGTTCGCAATACCTGCCTAGTTCCTACTGTGCCAGGATGGCCCAATACACTTCAGTCAAGGGGAAAACCCTTTCAAGGCTCGTGAAGAGCATGGGGCGCATGTAGGGCTTAAGGAATCGAATCAAACAAAAGTCCGATGTGTGGAGAGTTTGCCGAAGTTTTCCGCGGCTTCGCCAGTGGCCGCATTTCTGTCTGACACAAGAAATAGTAGCGAGCCTCTCATCGAGTCTGGAAGGAGTTCATGCCAGACGTGTCTCGGGAACAAGCCTCGCAGCAGACGGCCCCAGCCGTGGAAGCATTGCTTCCAAGCAAGATTGTTGTCGATGCGAATGATGAGATGGTGTGCGCCATGCCACGCATCACTCCTGCAGTCGTGCAAGTGATTAGTTTCAGATTTCTACATGAGGTGGCGCGCTCTCGCTGCAACTTGGAACACGCCAGGCTCTTATGAAGCTGACATACTATTTTCCAAAAACAAGAATCCCCCTGTAGGATCCTAACTATATCATGATGAGGACCCCGAAAAAGGGGCGATTTTTGTAAATCCCAAATGCCATTGTCCTGCACTTCAGGCAAGCAAAGCCTGAGCCTAAAACCCCAGCCCAAAGCTCCAAAGCCACCACCCCGAAGACGCAGCCGCCCAAGCCTCACAACCCACTTGGAGGAGGTCCGGGGTAGTGGCAACCCATAAAAATAGTTGGGGGCGTAGGGAGGTTATAATTGGCAGCCAGAAGACAATGGGCTTTAGGGTTTTTATTTTGCAGTACTGAAGTGCAAAACGTCCACGCCTTATATACCTCAATGTTGATAACCTGGGCCTTTGAATTCGAATCCTCTCGGCCTACACCCCAGCCCCCGAACCCAACTTTGAACTCAAAAAAAAAATTGCACAGGAGAAATCCCGAGCCACAGAAGCTTGACATTGGAAAGCTTCCACATTTCCCGTATAATCCTAATGTAATTACTCCTGAGAGAGGGCGCCAGAATATGAGGAAAAGCTAAGGTCAATTCTTCCGATACCCGGTATTGGCTTGGTAGCATCGCAGAGTATGATGTCCCGAATTTCTTTCCTGGTGACTTGAAGCCTCCTCCCACCCAAAACCATGTAGGCACTACTCCGTCATGCGCACTGACATTCCCCACGCCCTCAACCTTGAACTCCCCCTAACTAAACAACAAAAACCCCGTCTATCCCCTAGGCTCTTGAAGAATTTACTTCAACCTCCACACCCATAACCCTGAGCCCCAAGCCCTGATTGTCCAGCTGATGTTCCACGTGGTGCTCCATTCTAATTCACTAAGACCCACCCAAATTTTACCCAGGCGCAAACCCTAATCCCTACACCCTAAACGCTAAACCTCAAACCCTACACTCTAAACCCTATAACCCCTAAACCCTAAACCCTAACCCCTACACCCTAAACGCTAAACCTTAAACCTACACTCTAAACCCCCTCATTTCCTGAGGAGAAGGCTTGCGTCCAACGCCTGGAGTCCGAGCTCCAGGCCGCCAAAGCAGCGCATGCCTCGGCCCTGCAGCCACGCTTTGGGGGTTTAGGGTTTGGAGTTTGGGGTTTAAGGTTGAGGGTTGAGGCTTTAGGGAGTAGGCTTTAGGGAGTAGGGTTTAGGGATTAGGAAGGGTTTAGGGTTTAGGGATTTAGTGTTAGGGATTGAGGGTTTAGGGATTTAGGATTTAGGGATTAGGGTTGAGGGTTTAGGGTTTAAGGGGTGCGCCACGCCAATAATGGAGAATCAAATTGAAAATACAATCAACATGACATGGAAACTGGGGGTATATACGTAGAGGTTACCTTTGGTTAGCTGGGAATGCAGGAATGGAAAAGAAAATGGAAACTATTAAATTGGTTTATATAGGGATTACTACAAGGATCCATTCCTGCATTCCTAGCTAGCCAAAGGTAAGGATAAAGGGGGGAATTGGCGGGGTTTGGGGCAGGTCGGCAGGTCGGGGAGGAGGGGGTGTACTGTCTGGGCGCTGTAGACTTGGAGGCTTTCGAGCTTCATTGTTTGCCAGGGGGAAGGTTTTGCGCGGGTTGTCGAATTTCAGATTAAGGTCTCTTGCTTTATGTAAGACTCTGGGCTTGTGGCATTTCTGTCTGAGAGTTTGGATGGGCGTACCCTGTATTTAGATTGTTTGGGATCTAACTGCTAGCTAAACAGTTTACCCCCAAAGTAGGCAATGTAATGGCCCCCGAACCCACAAGAGTTACCAATAAGGCCATGGTCCTACATACTGTCGGGGTTGAGGTAACGATTGTCCCCCACACCCCGATTCAAAACAAACCTTGTGAATGTCGGCTTTCCACCATGGGCTATTAGATCCTAAAATTCCCTATTAGGACCCTATTAAGGGTAGATTAAGGTACCCTAAAGGTCTACTAGCCCATAGTGGTTAGCCCAGCTTGCCTTTGGAAGGAACCCTAAACCCTAAACCCTAGAGGGGCCGAGGTGGGAGAGGGGTCGCGCTGGGGGGGTCTGGTTTAGGGTCCGTGGTAGGGCTTGGAATTAAAGGGAGGCTCCCATAGTAGTAGACGACATTGCTGTAGGCCTTAGGGAGGCCTTTATAAGGGGGATGTCCTTGTATGAGGAGTCCTTGAATGACCTGGACCTAGGGCTCAGGGTTTGGGGTTAAAGGTTTGAGCTCCAGGGTTTAGGTTCATAGCTTTCGGCTTTGGATTAAGGCTTGGGGTGTGGCGTTTTAGGTTCATAGCTTTCGGTATTACTGGGTGTGATGCGCAAGCTTCCCGTATCATTACTATACTTTCATAGTGGTACGAGCGCTTTTCATTGCCCACAGCGCTCCACCCTAAACCCTATACCCTAGTCCCTATGGGAAGGCCCGAGAAAGTTCACCAAACCCTGGCCTGATGAACCCTACACCCTACAAGGCTCCCGCATAAACCCTAGGCTGGAGACCTTGCACATCAAACCTCTAAGCCGCAACTCTTTGCCCCGACCTGTTCTGGGTTTGCAGGGTATACAGGCTTTAGATTATGGCTTTGGAAAAGTTACGCAGGGCTTGTTAGCAGCCCCTAAGGGTCCAAGTACCGAATAATCGTATACTTACCCACAACCTATACCAAAATAATTATTGCCTAAATCCCAAGTACCTGATTACTGGGTACATGGACCCTATGGGAGCATCAATGAGATTGGATAGGGGGTGTATCAACCTCAAACTTTCCAGCTCGAACTCCGCAACGCGCCTTGATAAGCCCTCCACCACAAGTCCTACGTAAATGCTCAGAAACTCCCCACGCCCCAAACCCCAAGTTGCTCAAACACCGCAACCCTAAGCCTTACACCTGAGACCCTACCCATACTAGGGGCCCATAGTTCACAATTTCCTGACTGCACATCCTGCGCCAGGCACGCTCGGAACTGGAACGCGTCATCCGCGAGGAGGAGGCCGGCGATCAAGCTGACGTAAGTTCGATGCGCACACATGGGTGGTTGTCAAAATTATGGTCCCTTTTTGGGTCCCTTTTATAGTACGGCACCTAATATTTAGGGTACCCCAAAAAGGGACTATAATTTTGACAACTACCCACATGCTTCAGGGTTTTCTGGACCTGTAAGCCCGAACCCCCCTCAACCTTCAGCGGCAATATTAAGGGGCTCCCGCGCTTTGGACCCTATCGAATCCTTAACGCAGACTCTATACAATCCTTCTGTACTTCAGTAGGTATCCCCCTCATTTCGTGAACCCCAAATAAACGTTACATCGCAACCTACAACTCATTTAATTACCCAGACACTTTTGACGTTCCCTCAAGGTACCCTCTACTATACTTATACAAAGAGACTGGTACCACAGTATCTTTAGTTATCTAGGTCCCTGTTTTACCATTTTCTCCCACTTCTCCTGCGGACCTTCTGACCTAATGAAACCCTGAGCCCCTAACCTAACCCCCAACCCCAAAACCCTGAACCCCTAAACCCTAAATCGTAAGCCCTTCAGACTCCTCAATTCCTCAAGAACCAGTACGATGTTGCGTGGACGCCTTCGCTCACCTCCTTTTAACAGCCTGATGAAGTCCAGTTTGAGATGCCGCACAATTTAGGGCTTAGGGTTTTCTAATTTTGGGTCAAAGGTTTTAGTAGAGTTCAGGGCTTAGGGTTTTCTAGTTTTGGGTCAAAGGTTTAAGTAGGGTTCAGGGCTTAGAGTTTTTTTCTCAAAAGTTTAGGTATGGTTTAGGTTTAGGGCTGTCTGGGTCAAAGGTTTAGGATGTATAACCCAAATAATCCCTAAACCTAAATCCCTCCAAGTAACCTGTGGTCTGACAACGGAAGGCCGCCCGCGCAGAGATTCTGCAGAGGGCCGACAAGAAGGCTCTCGCGGGAAGATGGGCATCAGGTCCTTTTGAAACGGCTTCATGGTGATCACGTAGGGCTAAAGTAAGGATGTATAGGGATTTGTGCGGTTCTACCAAGGAGATATAGGTCGATTCAGGAATACTTGGGGTTTGGGGGTTGCTGGATTAGGTTATGAGATTCAGGCTTCAGTTGGTTCGGGTCTGGGAATTAGTGGGGAAGGGGGAGAACGGGTGTAGGCATTACCCAGACCCTCTTATGTAGTTCCTTTTTTGGCTAGTATATTACAATCCCCTACCCAGAAAAGCCACAACAGACCGCAAAAGAACTACATAAAAGCCCTCGGGTAAGAAACTACAGGGTTGCCTTTCCGCGGGAATGACGTAGTAGCCTGAATGTTTTTCTTTTAGGGTTTAGGGTTTATGGTGCTAGATTCCTTGCATGAGTCTTGTACTGTATATCTCAAAGAGATCTCAAGATGATGTTGGTAATTACATAGGCCCTTACAATCAAGCATGTGCAACTTTTTGGTTAATTATTGAATTAGCGTGAGCCAAGTGAACATGGCTTTATCGGGAAATCTGGAGTTTAGGAACTAGGATATCGAAGATATTGCCGTCACCTTGCAACAGCCCCATCCCAATTGTGTAGTGACACTATACTCTTGAAAGGGGGGCTTTAAATCTGTATTCAAGGTTTAGGGGTTTAGGGCTGACAGTTTTGGTGACCAGGGAGTTTGGGGTTTTAGGCTCACGGTGCTGGGTTTGAGATTTCGGGTGCCGGCTTACATGTGGAATTTATAGGAAAATTCAGTGGGCCCCTGATTGGGCTGCCTGCTGTGCCTTTACGATATAGTGTATAATTACGTAATAAGTATACAGACCATGGATTCTAACCAGGTTTGCTCGTAACCCTAAACCTTTAGTTAGTAGTTGCTAGTACTCTACCCCTCAACCCTAAACCCTAAACCCTTAGTGGTTGCTAGTATGGAGTACACATAGATTGCATTCGCTTCATAATGTACCTGTTTCAACGGTGGCCGACAGGCCGACCTTCATTAGGAATCCTCCCAGGTTGGTGGTCTAGGGTTTAGGGTTTAGGGGGGTCTAGGGTTTAGGGAGTTTAGGGTCAGTAAGTCTTCCTGAGCACTAAGACCACTTACTGGTTGTACTCGTGAGAGAGTAGCCCACCGCATGGATGCAAGCTACGGCTGCAGCTGGCAAGCATTTCTTTTCCGTGCAACTTCGAAGGGGCCCCCGGATTATGCCCAGTTCCTGGTGCAAGAGGGAGACTTTGTCATCGCAAAACATGAGCCGCTGAGGCAATGGATCGATGCATGTCATTGACGCTGAAGATGGAGGGAAATGATTTGTCCTGCTACAACCTCTATTTAATCCCTTCCCCCTATATCAAGACTCCCTGAGTATTGAGTAATTTTGCGAGTCCCGGATTAGTTAATGTTAGGTGGGGGGGGGGATGTCGTTTAGTATTAGGGGGAAGGGATTACAATTTACAAGCACTAGTCTTACTATTGGGCTTCAAGGAAGAAGCTTTTGTGACGGAGCCCTGTGGAAGAGCCTTCTGGTTTTGGTATTCAGGGTTTACAGTTTGGGGTTCATAGGCTGCAGGGGCGCCAGCAGAGCCCCCCAAGAGGCCGACATCAGGCGAGAATGGGGTTCTTTGATGAAACCGCTTTGTATCCTGTTTGCGTCCTTGCGCAATATCATCATAGCTTTTTCCTTATTCCTGCCAGGAACCTGTAGGCCTCATTGCCTTAATTCCTCATCCCAAAGCTGCAGCCCCCAAACCCAAATCCTAATCCCAAAAACTTAAACCCTAGACTCCAACCCCTTGTCCTTCAACCCTAATCCTTAAGACTCCTAAATTCAATCACCAAACCTAAACCTGATGCACTTCCCATCAAACCATCATTCCCCCAAACCCCTAGCTCCAAATTCACAGCCCCCCTGCTCCCCAAGTCAGCCCGAAAGTATCCAACAGTCCTAAATTCACATAGCCATGATTTTCAAACAAGTTCCCAAACAGGTGCCCCGAGCTCCCCAACTAAGTCCCATGGTGTCCTTAAATCCTGAACTGCCATGTAGGGGTCTCAAAAACTAGGGGGCCTGGATATAGGCCTCAATCTACGATCAAGATTCCTACAGGGACTCCGAAGAATGGGGCCCTAATATTTGAAAACCCCTGCCCCTAAATCCTATATGCCGCTATGTACACATCTACACCTATACTATGCCTTCATGCCCTGATTGGGTTTAGGGTTTAGGCTTTTAAGCCCAAACCATTCGACATTAAATCGACTGCCGCCAGGTCGCAGCCGAGACGGCACGATTGGGTGCCGAGGTGGGGCGACTGGAGGATCAGCTGCAGCCGGGGCCTTGGTTCGGTTTAAGTTTTGAGAATGAGTTTACCCAAGAGCTCTTATGTTGTTCCTTTTTGGGTCTCTTATGGTTTTGTGTTAAGGGATTTTGATATACTCGCCAAAAAAACAACTACATAGGAGGGTCCGGGTAAGGATTAGGGTTTGGTTGCAGGCTAGTGTTAGGGTCTAGGATTGAGGGTTTTGGGTTCAGGGATTCCACTGGGCTCCTTTGCAGAATCTACTTTCAAGAAGTGCTGCTCAGGGGTTCCTGAGCGGGGGTCCCTGTGAAAGATGTCCTACTTTGTAGAATTTGTAGGGTTGGTGGCTTAGGTTTATGTAGCTTTTCCAATGGTCCACACAAACAGAAATTCTGATACGGGGTTGAGGATGAACGGCAGCTGGGTCTGGAATTGGCGGCGCAGGGCAGGAACGCTGTGGTAGACATGTCACTGTGGCTCCAGGTATCTCCAGGTGCTTGAAAATGCCTAGCTTGGGCCCTAAAGTCTACAGTATACATATACATGTATATAAAACGCATCTGTACACTCACGTGCACATGGTACCTACTTGGGGAAACATATATGGATCCCTAGGGATTGAGGTTGAAGGGTAATAAGGGGATTGTAGGCAGCCAGATTCTTTGAGGGTTTCCAGGCGCTTGACAGGATTTTCTAGCAGCTGCAGGCATTCTCTGCAGGGAGTCTGTCAGATGCTTAGGGGTTGAAGGCTTCAAGTTTGCTTAAGGTGCAGTAAAGGCCTTGGAGCATCGTGGTAAGAGGGCTTTGGTAACACCAACCCGTATAATCAGGACCCTAGAAGAGTCACGTGCTTGTCGTCGGGTTCTGTAGGGTGTTTCAACCAACATCCTTTCATTATCGCGGGAATTGCGTAAATGATGATGCCGGGATGGGATCCCTAAAGCCTAAACCCTACGTCCTAAACCCTATACCTGAAATCCGAAACCCTCAGCTGTAAACTGTTTCATGGCAATAGTTGGCAAGGCGCCAGCTGGTCTCCTACCAGCGGTGAGGATGCGGGAGTTTCCTAAATGGAGTTCGCCTTGTATGCCCCAACGTATTCCACTATAGAAATGGAAGCTACTAAACCCATTCAGGGTTTGAGATGTAGGGTGTAGGGTTCACACCTCTGAGCCCTTACAGGGCTGAATTTCCTTGGCTACTGCTGGAAACCCTTGTTAAGGCCAAAACCCCCTGGCTCAGATACCCCTTGTAAGGGATTGCCCCGGGTGGACCCTCGCCGAAATACCCTAAGCCTAGACCCTAGACCCTAAACCCAAAACCCCCAAAACCAAAGGCCCTAAAAACCTTTCAGAGGCAGCTGATGGAGCAGCTGGCCGAGAGAAACCGTTCATCGGCGGAGCGCGCTGCCCAGGATTAATAAGGTTTAGGGGTTAGGGGGTTTCGGGTTCACGGAGTAGAGGTTGCGCGCGGGGGTTTTGCGTTTAGAGTTTGAGATTTGCGGTTTATAGGGTCTAGGGTTTAGGGTCCAGGGTCTAGGCGTTAAAGCCCAGGATTTGGGGCTTGATAAAAAACAGGCGCCTAAGCATACGCCTCTTTGCAGAATATCTCTTGGACTTGCTTGTAGGGGAAGGCGCCTGTAATGTTTTCACCTTCTTTCGTAGGGTTACCAGAATGTAGTGGCGGGGTAGCTACAATTTGCATATTTGGGATCCCTGTAAGCCCGTAATATAGAAGTGTAGCAACTGGGAGACACTTACCGCAGCAAGTCCAAAATGCAGAGCAATTGTCCTGTATCAGAGACAGGGGGTAAAGTTCTGTGTTGCGGTTGAAGGACCTCTTTTTATGGATCTATGGCAAATAATCGGGGTGTCATACTCATGATGGTAGCTTAACTAAAGTTCCTAACCCTAAGCCCTAAAGCGTAAACCCCAAACAGCGCCTTAACAGCAAACCAGATTGAGGATCAAGCTTCGAGGATTGGACTAAGACTACTTGATCAAAAAGAGCAGAACGTCAATTGGTGCAACCAGAAACCCTAAACCCCCTAAACTCTAAACCCTACACCCTAAATTGAAGTCGTTTTTGCCAGTGTTCCCTCGAGATGCCTCCACTGTGGGCTCGTTTTCAATTTCCATGCTAGTTTAGAGGAGTCTAGCTTGACCCTCAACCTGAATGAAACCTTCCACTAACTCGAAGCCTCCAGAGTTTTCCTGGGCAGTAAGCCCACGAAGTCTGGCAGTAAGCACACGAATTCTGCAAGTCCTGGCAACCTAAGCCGTGGACCCGGAACGCCTGGAGCCCCTACCTAGAATCCCACCCCAAACCTAAATCCCAAACCGTAAATCCTAAACCCTAAGCCCTAGATCCTAAACCCTAAATCCTACCAGACCCTAAATTCTACACCCTTAAGCCTAACTCCCAGACCCTAAATCCTAAACCCTAAATCCTATGAAGCCCCCTAAGCCTGGGCCCGAAGCCTTCAATCCTCGGCAAGCCGCTCCGCAAAGTGCTAAGTCCTAGTCCCCGCATTGAATCATAGGCAAGGCTCTACGTGGTGTACGATTTACCTGGAAGCTCCAGTGTAGTTCCTTTTTGGGTTTGTTATGGTTTTTGGGTTAGGACTCTTATTAGGACTACCAGAAAGGTACTACATTGGAGGGTCCAGGTAGGGTTTAGGGTTTAGGATTTAGGGTGGGTTTAGGATTTGGGGTTTAGGATTTAGGGTTCAGGATTCAGGGTTTAGGGCGACAAGAAGTTTAGGGTTTTGGGTCCAGGGAAGAGTAGCGGTGATAGACATGTACTACAGTTTGAA